>PVIR01004974.1:0-74903 GCA_004026965.1 Petromus typicus
AGAAACAGGGGTGAAATGTGATTTAGATTTAAAATGTCTCCCTAAAATCTCCTGTTCAGAGGTGGTGCTTTTGGCAGTGGATTGGATCATGGGGTGCTGTACTCCTCAGTGGAGTAGCCCTCTGCAGAGTTTAAGGCTGAATGTGCTTTTTGGAGTTGAAGCTGGTAGGAATGTGTGGGTCACTGGAGCCGTGACCCAGCAGAGTGGATTCTTGTTCCTGGTCCTCCCTTTGCTCTCTGCTTCCTGAGCACTTTTTCTCCTCCAGGCCCTTACATCACGCCATTTCTGCATTGGAGCAAGCCAGCCATAGACTGAACCCACCAAAACTATGAGGCAAAATCAGTCTCTCCTCTTTTAAGTTATAGATACCAGTTATTTCATCCAGAGGTGCAGAAACTGCAATACAGTGTTGATTATACTAATTGTGACAGTTATGACTACATGTATATGTCATATTATATAATGTATGTGTATGTGTATATGATGTGACAAAATATGTAAAAATGATGCTTTAGGAAAAGGAAAATGGAAATAGGATTATTGTTTCCATTCACTAAAACCTGAGGTTTCAAGAGATTAAGTTGTCCCAAAGTCTTATAGTTAATCAGTGTTGGATTCAGATCCCAAACCCAGACTATTTTATTCCCAAACTTGTGCTGTTTCCATTATACCTTTATGATGTCTGCGCTACCTGTTGTAATAATAATGTTATGTAATGAACCCCCTTAAAATTAAACATTTACCCTTGATTGTTGATCTGTGGATTAGCTGGATGTCTACCGGTCCACACTGGTTTCAAAAGGACTTGGTTTCTAGGCCCAGATTATGTCCGTGTGCCCTCCATACAACTGCCAGTGACCTGGGGCCAGCAAACTTCCTAGACCACCTATTTCTCTTGGCAGTGATAGATGAACAAATGACCAATGTTCACACACAATTCCAGTCTGTTACACTATGTGAGCAGATATCCCATAGATCAGAGCAGGTTACATGAAGGATCCCAAACTCCAGACATAGGGAAGCACACAGGGGCTCTATTGGGAGGAACTCGGAAGTTACACAGCAACAGTATAGATCAAGAAATGAGAAAATAGAAAGAATAAAGCAGTCTAACAACAACTGCCTCATAAAGGAGAAGGAAAACGAAAAGCATTTTAGGAATATCTAGATTAGTGGAATTGAAAAAGGTAAACAAAAATCACCTGTGTGAGGTGAGCCCAGTAACCTCAGGGGACAGAAAGTCACAGATGTGAAGATAAATGCCTAGAAAACAATACCAGCAGCGGTACAGACAGATCTCAAAGATGAGTTAACTATTTCTTTCTCTGAACCATTATTTAGGCCTCATATTTTAGTTTTTAAAAGGCTTAATTTTATTAACCAAGATTTTCTACAATTTTATAGCCACAGTGGAGGGCCAGAGGAAGTATTCAGACTTCATTAAGAAGTTTTACTCTTAAATAGAATAAATTGAGAATGGAATTTGAATAATTGCAGAGGCAGAATTTGGGAAGGCCTTGGCTCCAGGATTTCCTCAAATATCTTCCACTGGAGTTACGAAATCAAATGTCCTCCAAAGCCCCAGATAGTAAAGGCTTGGTTCCCAGGCTATTGTCCGACTGGGAGACAGTTGAATATTTAGTGGTTTGGGTTCAGTGGAAGAAAGTTACCTTTTTTTTTCAGGTTTTTTGAGACAGGGTCTTGCTTTGTGGTTCAGGCTAGCCCTGAGCTCAGCCTCAAACTCAAATCACAGCAATCCTCCTGCCTCTGCCTCCCAAGTGCTGGGATTACAGGCACGAGCCACCACGCCCGGCACTGTGGTATGTGGTACTGGTTGCTGCTGGGCGTGAGTCTCCATGGCCAGTATTGTTATGTGGCTACCGGGAATTGAACCCAGGTCCTTTGCTTGCAAGACAGGGGCCAGAACCATTGAGCTAACTCCCCGGCCCAAAAGTTACCTTATTTTGACCCTGGAACTTTCTATCTCTTTTGCTTCCTCTGCCATGAGATGACTGGGCCTCCTCTCCACACATTCTTGTCAAGTTGTACTGTGCCACCATTGCCAAGTGACCACAGACTGAAATATCTGAAACCATTAGCCAAAATAAACTCTTCCTACTATTTAAATTGATTCATCCCTGATATTTGTCACAGTGATGGAAGGCTAAGGTCTTGTTTTCTCTCTTTGCCAAGCCTAGTTTCTGATACTCTTGTACTTCAAGAGCTTTCCTTTGTATTTCCAATACATTTTCTTTTTTTCTTAAGATATCAGATTATTTTTTTTGTTACTTTTGAGTCAAGAAATGAACTGATTCAGTATACCTCTCACCATTCAGGATGCCTCAGAAACTTGGGCTCCCTGGATTGAATTTCCAGTGTTTCCATGGTTAAGCCAGTCAGAGTCCCTCAGAGGGTCCCTGTACTCTCACTGCCCCACGCTGAGAGCTCCTTCGCTCTGCACATATTGCCTCTCTGCCCTCGCTTCCGCTTCTTAGTGACTTCCCTTTCCTGCCTCCTCTCAGCCAAACTGAGAGAACTCTTCCTTTTACGGGTGTCTCCACTCCAGCCTTCTCAAAAGAGAACAGTTCCCTGGGTCCCTGTAAGGGACGGGACTTGCTTGCTGTCAGAGATCTTAAGCCACAATACCTCTTAGGGTACAGATAGGTTCCTTTCCAGTAAACATGGATTCTTGGCCTAAACAACTGTGGTCAAACTCATGGGGGTGAAAGTGTACGGATTGATCCAAACGGTGACTTCGCTGAGAACTTGGAAACTTCTCACACATTGGCCTCTGGCTGAGTGGGAGACAAGTGATGGTAAGATATGGAGACAGGATGGGGACAGAAACTGAGAGGAGAAAAGAGGGCTCCCTAGAGAGGAGAGCACGGGGCGCAGGGCGAATGCTCACTAAGCTTCTTAGGGAGTTGTGGTGTGTACTTTGATAGTATTTGGTCTTCCTCAGAGTTACTCAAGCTGAAACAGATCTCGGGAAGTCAGCTGCGTGGAGCAACTGCAGACCACGAGGGCCAGGCAGGTCACCACGTGTCTGCACCGGGATGAGCTAATGAGGACCCTGCCAGAGACTCTGAGGCCTCCTACGGCTGAAACAGGCTGACAGCTCCTTCTGCTCCTGGAAATGAACATCTGAGACCTCTTTGGCAGCTGCTTTTGTCTTCCTAAGTGAAAAGTGTCCAGCCAGAGGAGCGAGTCTGCCTTTGGGTTGTATGGAGACAAGAGTTATAGTTATAGACAAGCCAGGGTGGCGTTCAGTTAGAAAAACGCAGAGAAATCACCCTGGCTTTGAAGAGCATGTGATCCAAAATGGAACCCCACATCACATGTAATTTTAACAATTAGTATTAACTAGAACTTTGCACTTTAGAAAATGCTATTAAATAGCTAATTGTAATTCATCTTTGATAGATGACCATACACTGAGCTAAAGGTGCTATATATCATCAGATTTCATTTTTGCAGTATATCTCTGAAATAAGATATGTGATTATCTCCTTTTTACAGATAAAGATACTAAAGCTGCCAACGCTAATATTGACATACCAGAGTCACACAGTTAGAGCCAAATCTCTGGTGTGTGTGTATGTGTGTGTGTGTGTGTGTGTGTATGTGTATGTTACTGGGAATTAAACCCAGGGTCTGCCTTTGCACTGAGCCACCTTCCTAGTGCTTTATTTTTACGTTTTATTTTGAGACAAGGTCTTGGCTAAGTTGCTATTTTCCAAGCTGGGCTTGAACTTATGGTCCTCCTACTTCAGCCTCCCAGAGGCTTGGCTTATAGGTGTGCACCACACATGTGAATAAGCCTTTGACTTAGCACTGCCTAATGCCCAAGCCCAGCCCTACCCACCACAATCGACTTCATTTTCTAGCTGCTCATAAAAGCCCGGGAGGTTGCATTTATTAACTCTGTTTCAAAAGGAGAAATTTCAATGAAATTAAGAAACTCTAGGTCAAAACTAAACCAAAAAACAGAAGAGGACAGTAACTTAGACACACTGTGGTACAGCAGAAAGATCATACTGGATGGACTCTTACTCAAATAACTGTTGCTAAAGGTATTTACTACATGATTTGGGCTAATTTCCTGAAATCTCTGAGCTGTAAAAAGAGACTTTTATAATTACATTTGAGGATTATTGTAGAGATGCAATGAGACAAGACATCAAAAATCAAATATTATTATCCTTCTCCAAAGTCTCTGCCCTTACCACATACATTTAAAAAAAGAGCTAGCACTCACAGTCCTAGCTAGAATTCACAAATTAATCCTAGACAACATAGATGCAAGTTACCAAGGCTTGATGTCCCAAAGATTTTTGAAACAGAAGTTATTTAGAATCCTGAAAGGTATTTCCGATATGAATGATTCCAATGTGTGGGTTGAATTTTGTCCACAAAAAACGTATGCTGAAGTTTGCAGTGTTTCTTAGGTGGAAACAGTCTTTGAAGCTGTCATCGAGTTGTGTTGATATCAGAAGATGGTATCCCACTTCCAGTGACTGGTGTCATTATCAAATGTGGGATATTTGGACACAAAAAACAAGAGAGTGCCAAGTGATGAGTCAGACAGGAGAGGGACATGCCTAAATGCCCAGGGACATCAGGGACCAGGGACTATAGTGACCACCAGAGCTTAGAATAGGCGTGGCCAGCCTTTTCCACAAACCTCCGGAAGGCACAGTGCTGCCAGTCTTTTGGTTTCCACAACTATGAGAAAACAAACTTCTGCTTCTTTAAGCCACTGTGCATGGTGCTTTGCAATAGAAACCCTGAAGAACTGATGACAGTGCATCGACTGGAGCAGCCACAGTGTGCTGTGTAAGAGACAAGCCAGCACAAGGCATCATGCTGGCGTAAAGCAACGGCCATGCATTTAGCTCATGGTGATGTATGTCGACAATTCAGACTAATCAAACCCTGGTCCGAGGACCAGCAAGACCAGCCCCAGTGAGGAGACTCCCAAGAGACAGAGTCCACTCCCCAGGCTGGGTCTCCTAGATCAGAGTCCATGTTCAGCAAAAATCTTTAAATGATTCTTCAGCCCGTGAAAGTGTGGGGAGTACGGACTGGACACATCTCGATCTCAAGTTCCTTGTGACCACTCAGGGTTAAGCACCATGCCAACCTTCCAGGAGCTGTCCCAGAACATCCTTGTTCAAACAGCCCACATTAGTGCCAGCCTTGTCAACCTACTGCTGTTTTATCAGTCATCACTGCACTTACCACAATCTGACATGCTGTCTGGGACACACTACAAACTGTTCGCTAGTCTTGAAAAAGATGACTGCATGGCCCATGTCTGAAATGTGATTTCTTCTGGGATGTTATGGACACCAAATTTGGAGCGGTAAAGTGAGGACAGTCCATGAACAACCTTGACTGTCAACCCAAGAAGGTCTGGATCTCTTGTCCATCTTTCTCCTGTGACTGTTATCAGACTTATGTCCACAAAATCATTATGTGGCTATCATCTAAGAAAAAGAAAGGGACAATTAGAAGACCCAGAGAGAGATTCAGAGATTAAATTTTCATTTAGAAATGGGAAATGGGATAGAAAAGAAGATGAATGTGTCTGCAGACCTCTTCCCAAGTAATAACACAAAAAGCCAGAGGAAAGCCTGTGTGCCCAATAGCAAGCAATCTTGCCTTTCACAGCAGAACTTGGAATAGAGAGTCAACAAATACTGGCCTTGGTGTCTGAAGGCTCATACCATTATGAACCATTTCATTTTAAGCGACATGAGTACACTTGTTCTGAGGTTATTTCCTACTCTACATGCAACTTTCACCTCCTACGCTGTTAAGAATATTGAAATGAGGTGACCCACATGCTGTTGGCAGTGCTCAGTGAATTTGAGCTGCATTCCTTTTGCATATAGTCCTTGGAGGTTGGAAGATCTTACTGCTTCTCTGAGGCTTCAAACTTAACCAAAAGTCTGAAATGTCCAATGACACGGACATTGAGACCCTGTCCTCTGAATGATGCAACCATCAGCCTCAGACTAACCTCCCATCCTTCAGACTCTCAGTTGAAGGTAATTAGCACAAGAGCAATTCTCTCCTGTGAGTAAGTACATCTCATGCCTGTGGCCCCGTCCATGTGCTGAGCTCCACAAAGCCGCCTTTCCATCCTCCACCTTTACTTTTTCTGTAGTTCTTTCACCTTCGCATCCCGAAAGGAAAGATCTCCACTTATCCCAGACATGGTATCTTCATCAGAATCAAATATTTGGGCAATGGAACGTGTCCAGCTAATGGTCAAATGAGGTCTTTACAGTAAGTATAGCAGCAGATAATGGCTGTGCAGTGTCCTTTTCTGAACTATCCAATCTGTTTCTTGAGTCCCACTAATTCACAGAACTACACAAGAGCAAAGTGACCAAACATATGAAAATTCCTTGTAAAATTTAAATAATATAGACAAATTATTTTTTATTGTTCTTGTATTGTTGAGTAGCAAGTAATTATGCCTTTCATATTTAGAACTAGACTCGGTCTGACAATATCTATTCTTACCTTCTTTCTGAGAGTAGTAGAACCTTGATTTTTTTCTAAGTGCATGACTCCAGAAGGATCTTTCCCAAAATCCTTTGCAGAAAGATGAGCCTGTGTCACTGAATTCTGTGTATACGCAGGTTGAACGTGACTTCTGCATCTTTCTCTTCCCCTGGCTCAAGTGAGAATGATCGCCTCCATCTTGAAAGGAAGGAAGACCCAGCAACTCAAGCAGAGCTGAACAAGTTGGAAAGTTGCGGCTATTGTGGATCCTTGATACTTCTCACACTTGGACAGGGACACAATTACAGTTCTAAATTCATTTTTGACTACTGTTATAGCAGTCTCTATACTAAAACTTGAATTTTTGGAGACAGGATCTCACTTTTTTAATTCAGGCTGGCCCAGAGCTCACTATGTGGCCCAGGGAGGCCTTGAACTCACAGTAGTCCTCCTGCTGCTGCCTCCTGAATGCTGGAATTACAGGAGTAAGCCACCACACCAGGCACTGTAATGTGTGGTACTGATTGCTGATGGGTGTGAGTCACCATGCCCAGTGCTGTGGTGTGGCGAGCCGATCTAAGATGGCGTAAGGGGCGTAAGTCTCCGCATCAGAGAAAAAACAAGCTGTTTCGTTGACCATATTTGGAAGAGTCTAGGCTGTGTTGGGGGCGTGCCGAACCAGGGTATATAGGGAGCTAATACGGAAATAAAGGGGAATTTTTAGGCTTGCACCTCCAGCAGTGTGTTGTGTTCTTCCTTGCGGGACAAGAGAGACACGACACTGTGGTATGTAGTTACCAGGGACTGGACTCAGGACCTTGTGCTTACAAGGCAGATGCCAGAACCACTGAGCTAAATTCCCAGCCGAACTATTCTAAGATTTATTAATATCCTGTACCCTAATTAATGTGGTGCAAAATTGCCAGGCTTTGTGTCCACTGTTATGTAAATCTCTTACTCCCAGTTGCAAGGTGATAGCTTAGCTCAGTTGGTCAAAGAAAAATGCTAAAATGAGGACTGTCTTCTCCTGCCTGGTCCAGATGATTCTGTGCTATTTCTAACCACCTCTCACTGGATTCTCTGAGATGAAAACAAGAGTGGATATGCCTTGAAAACACAGAACCATTACAGTGGGAGGGAAAGTTTCCGTGAATGCAGTGCCTATAGACAGTGAAACTGCATGAAATACACAACTAAAAATGATACATGATCTTGTAGCATTATGAGAGTTGGTCACTATTTTGGAAGACATCTTGGGAATAGACGTTAAAGTTAAAACTATGTGTGTCCTCAGAGCCTGAAATTCCACTGTCAGCCCATGAAGATAGACTCACAGGTGTGGGAAGGAGGTTTTGCCTGGACAGTCAGGCAGCGCTGCCTATCCTGTGCATGAGTGTCTCCACAGAGTTGATACACACAGCAGACCCTCAGGCCATGAATGGCAGGAGATAAGAACAATGAGTCATGAATGGAATTTTAGTTTTAACTTAGGATGAAGATCTTGAGTTACAACCTGAATGCTGGCCACTTGGGCTTCCAGATGGTCTCAGACACAGATTTAACCCTTAAAGAATTCTGAAGGAACATGACAGTACCCTTTCCTGTGTCGGGTAAATTGAGAGACCCTAGGCCAACGTCTCTCTAAGGACACTGAGATCTGCCTTGTACAGGAGAGGAACTGTGAGGCTGTAAGGAGCAGCCTGGGCCTCAGCTGACTGATTTGAGTTACAGCCAGTGCTTGGGAATGAATTGAGTTCATAAGTCAAGGGTTCACTACAGTTAGACACCTTGTACTGCCAATTTCTAGAGGTAGATTTCCTTCTCTTGTGCTAACACATTTATAATACACATACATACCACACACACACACACACACACACACACACACACACACACACACAAATGATAAACCGTTATCTCTAAAAAAAGACAGCTGTAGAATACCATGCAAAAAGAGACATACAGACTTCTACAAAGTGCACATGTGCATGCGCACACAAACACACACAAATTAAGCATTTATAAACCTCATATATGAAAACACCATTTAAAAAAACCACAAAAGTAAAGTTTAATTCCTACTAAGTAATGGTAACTCCTTCTAGAGTGATGGCTACCACTGGAAAGAATAGTCATTATTTATTATGCCTGACATTTTATAGTGAGAATGAATTTATTTATTGCAGGGTAAGTACAAATGAAACATTTCTAAGAAAGAGGTACTAGCACCATATAACTACCTCTTTTATTAATTACAGATTCCAAAAATATGTAGCCATACTTTTAAAAAAATATATTGTAGGGCCGGGGATTTAGCTCAATGGTTCCAGCGCCTGCCTTGCAAGTGCAAGGGCCTGGGTTCAATCCCCAGTAACCACATACCATACTGGGTGTGGAGACTCACACTCAGCAGCAACCAGTACCACATACCACAGTGCCAGGCGTGGTGGCTCACACCTTTAATCCCAGTACTCGGGAGGCAGAGGCAGGAGGATTGCTGTGATGTGAGTTGGAGGCTGAGTTCAGGGCCAGCCTGAACAACAAAGTGAGACCCTGTCTCAAAAAAAAAAATTTAAAAAAAGAAAAAAAAAAATATATATATATATAACATGTCTTTTTTGTAAAAGGCAAGTGCTTCAGTAAGATATAATTGTCATAAAAAATCATCTTCACATTTCTCCTAAACACACTGGTGTCTGTACATGGGACTCTGCTGGCTCAAGGTTTGTCTTGATTTCTCTAGCACAATGCTTTGACACAATGAGTGAAAAGACAAGTCTGGCAATAGGGCCAAAGCAAACAATCTCCAATGTCTGGGAATTCCATAGAAAAAATCCATATGCTAATCATCTGAACAATATAAACCTAATTAATGGGTTGCATAATTGCAAAGCCTCCCTTGACCACTTAACTTCAATTCTCTTTGGTCCAATAGGGACCATTTCCATATGTAAATAAAATAGGAGTCAGGTGTTCTCTGCCTTGCTCTCTGTCCCCACCACCTCCTCTCCTGCAGGTGTGTCTCCAAGTGCAGGGCTCACTTCTTTCTAGACATCATCCTGGAGATGGTTTTAGATTGCACACAGGTGAGATTTGTCATTTTTACAGTTCCTAACATTGGCATACAGTTTGAGATAGGTATCAAAAATTTGTCACCTATGAACAAGTGACTTCACATATCTTATTGATTAGGGCCACAAAGCGAGAATTCAAGAAAGAGGCCGGCATGGATCTTCTGTGGCTGTGGCAAGCACACCGAAGTGGCACTTGAATGAGTTACACATTGGGGAAACTGACCATTAGCATTGTGTGTTTCGTGGCTCTGTAACAGTCCCGGTGTCTTAGGAATCATCTTCTCCTGCTTATCTTCCGTACCCTGGCGGCTTCTCACTCTAATCTGCATAACCAGAGGAGGCTCCCGGGGTGATTTCATGCAGCCTGAGTCACAGCTCCCGGCTGACAGTGTCAGTCACAGACAGCCTCTGGAGAGCTCGAGGTGAAGCTGACCGCTGGCTCTCAGTCCACTGCACGGGAAAAGCCCCAGGGAGCTGTGTAACCCCCTTGCTGGCAGAGTCGCCCCCAGGTCAGCTACATCAGTGTCTTAGGCTAGGACCCAGGCTTATCCATGTGCATAATTCTTTCACCAGCAGCCAAGGTTGACACCCATGGATCTGGATAACAAGGTCACCAGCAGCTACCTGTGTGACCCAGAGTGTCACGAGCGCTGCTCATAGACTCAGACCACTCTGGTCTCTGCTCTCTGAGAGGCTTCCGCTTCCCACAGACACCTGGCTCGCTCCTCGCCTTCTGCCCATCGCTACCAGCTCTCATCAGCTACCGTGTTTCCTGCTTGCTCTGTGCCCAGCCCCTGGCCGTACTGCTTCCTCGCACACGGCACTGTCTGGGTTTTCTTTTCCCAAAGTCCTCACTGTTCTCTACCGTTTATAGTTCATCGCTTCATCATCTCCACTGTTAAGAACTGCGTTGCCCTCTGAGGATGACATCTTCTGGCACAGGCACCTAGGTCCGCTTCCCTAAACATCTAGAAGGGCCCCAAGGATACGGCGCGTGCTCAGGACGTATCTGCAACCTGAATAAAACAGGAGCCGAAAAAGCCATGACTGTTTGTTTGCCAAGACCTTCTCCCTGAACTGGGAAAACCGAAGCTCAGGGAGGAACAGTGGGTTTAGGATCAGAGAGCAGAGCGAGGCTGCAGCTGAAGCGGGACTTAGCGCCCTAACCCGACGCCGACCCACCCCACGGTCTCCCTTCAGCGGTGGACTCAGCTCCCTGGTCAGGGCTACACGTGAACACGCCCGACAGTAACCTCAGAACCAGCCTTTGCCTCTGCCTGCCTTTCCCGCATCCACATCCACACTTGGCTTTTAGAGGACACTGTCAGTTAGTACCAGACCTGGCTGGATCCGCCTGGACACCTGCGAGCCCCACGGTCCTGCCTCAGTAACCGCTCAGAGCCTGGAGACTAGGAGCGAGATGGGGCTTTACCTGCTTCTTTTTGTCCTAGCGATTTTTGTTTTGCTTTGTTTTCTCTAATCTGGGCTGAAATAAAGACGTTGTGTGATGTGGGCTCTGGATGCTGTAAATGAGCCTAGTGCTCGCTACACTTTCAGCAAGATAAGGCCCAACTGCATCTGCAGAACTGCTTCACTATCTCTCCAGCAATCCAGCTCCTCTGCCAGCCCCTTGGTAACAGCTTGGCGAATCTGCAAAAGGAATGCGACTATATAGTTTGTGTGTGGACTGCGGAGTTATTATGGCTTCCAGATTGCTTAACAAGTCATTAATCATAGGCCAAGATAGGCCATCACAGCGGCCCGCAGTGAAAGCCCCAGGATAATGGCAGCAAAATCGTGTTTACTATGCCGCTTTCGCCAGCACAGATATGGAAGGGGGACAGAGAAAGGAAAAATCATCCCCTTTTAGGAAGGAAAACTTCTACTTATCTTCGATTTGCATTCAGTCCTCTCTCAATAGTCCTTAAGCCTGTTATTTAATTCATTTTGGTGCCAGGGTTCGTCACAAAGCAAAAACCCTAAGCGAGACCTATGCAGTCTGTGACCTCCAAACCTCTTGTCTTTTCTTGTCAGTTCTATGTCATTTGTGTAGTTGAACTCCACCAATTTGGAATGCTGACCTCTTCCATAGACAACCTTATTCTCCTTCTGTGAAAGAAAAGCCCAGCGCCGACAAACCACTCAAGCGGGAGATGGCAAGAAAAGAGAAAAGTGGTTGACTCATAAATCAATTTCCACAGCCCACCCAAAACCTGCACACATATTGAATTTGTGTAAATTTCTTAAAATTTGCTGAATGGGTTTAGAAGGGAGACAGCTCTGAGCACAAAATTTTCAGAGTTATGAATGGGAAGCAGAAAGAATGGAAGTGGACGCCCTGTTCCCAGTGGACCAGTGTCTCAGGAAGGTCCCTCTCCTCAATACCTGGACTCTCCAGGGTGGCTTGAAAGGATAACTAGAAAATAACGTGCAGGAGCAAAGTTCCCTGTCCCTGGCAAAGGCATTGAAAGGGGCAGGTGCACTTGGTTATGGAGCCTGGGGTTGCTGCGTCCAGATCCATCCTCACTGGGCCTGGGTCCTGCCCACCCCAAAATGTAAAACTTGATCAAACTGGGACACATGTGGTTTACATGGCCAAGTTTTTTTTGTGCTGTGTCTAACACTTCTTTTAAATTTTACATGTTTTCTCATCAAGCCGGATATTGAGATGATTGAAATATACAGCGAATATTTAATTTTTAAAGACATTTTTGCAGTGATCCGTATTGCTATGAATCCCCATTAAAATCCTCCCCCTCACTTTGAGCACACTTATCCCACCATCCTTGCCACTTCCTGAGGTGTGTCTAGATGCCCCTTTCACAAATGTCTTTACAGAGTGTGACAAAAAATGCAGTGACGGCTGATACTCAGTGCCGTCCCACGGTAAGGCAGGATCCAAAAACACAATGATGTGTCCTCCTTCAACCACCTTATTCACTGGATCTGGCACTGCGTGACTTCTGGCTTTTCCCCAAAGTCAACACAACCATGCAAGGTGAATGTTTTGAGTCAGTTCAGGACGTCGAGGCAGCCAGGACAGTGTAACTAAAGACACTCGGGAACAAGGTTTCCACAGCTTTCTGAAGGCTGTGAGGACCGTGGAGTGGGTGTGTTCAAAGAGAGTAGAAGTATTTTTGAGTGGATTGATGATGGTATGTTTTTTGCTGTAATAAACATTTTTACAAACTTAAACATGTGTCATAATTTTTTATCACACCTACCATACATTATCATTTAATTCAAATCTTCACATATTGACAACTTTTTGTGTTTCCATATAAGGCACTGGGAGTTTAACATACAGTTTTTTGCTAAATATGTAACAACTGAGCATATAAATAAAGCATAAAATCTTCCTGGTACAGGAAATAAATATGTTTCTGCTTTAACACATGAATCAGTTCTTCTTAGATTTCCCCTTCCCACACTCCCATGTTCTTGCTACAAGGATTTTTAGGCTGAAAACACAATTTCCAACTCAATTTGCATTTTGCTAGTCCATTCTTTCTGTTCCCCAGACCTCCCCATACCTAAAGAGTAAAAATGAATAGTTCCCTTCTTGTGTCCTGAAAATGGTGCTTTCCATTATAAGCAACACTAATGAACTCTTTTATTTCAGTTACTTTCAAGATTCATAAAACATGTTTGACAATTAATGAGGATGCACAAATTGTTAGAGTTGAGTGAGATAAAGCATCATGGAGTCTCCTGGCTCCTTCTCTGAAGAGCTATTGTTCTCAGAGCCGCAGAATGCTCATTGTAACTCCTGGCGGCCAAAATGGAAAAGTTCTTCATGTGTCTTCTTTTGATACAGCAGGCTCTACTGAATACAAGTGAGTCTGGAAGACTTTCTCTGAGTCCTAAACACAGTGTAAAGTCTTTGTATTGTGATGCTTTCTTCAACCCTCGACCTATAAACAAAGTATGGAATATTGAGGTGAGGACAGCTAAATAACAACAGAAGTTATGAAAGTTCCAGAGCAAAAAGTGTCTCTATCTGCGTAAAGTGGGGTCAAGGGAGACTTCCAGGAGGAAGTGTTATTTGAGACACCAGGTCATTAAAGAGGGCCTGTGCAGAGATAGAGAAGAGGGCAGAATGTATGTGGAGGAGTCTAAGAAATTTAGTACTGTTGGGGTCTAAGGGGCACCAGGAATGGCTGGAGATCTGCTGGGGCTTCAGCAGAAGCTGAGTCACCAAACCCTTCTTAACCATTCATTAAGTTGGAATCTCTAAGAGAGTGGCCTGCATGTTTATTTTATTTGAATCATACTGACACAGCTTTGCTGACATATAGCAAAACCTCCGACAGTGTGGTTGATCAAAGAAACCACTACTGTGGACAATGGAGAAACCGTGGAAGTTTTTGGCATGAGGGAGAGAGAGGATTCCAGTTGAGAAAGATCACTTTGGTGGCAGTCAGGGGGTCTGTCTACTACTTTCAAAGTACGCAGGTGGCCACAACGTGGAGAATGGATTGGAGACTATTTCAGAGGCAAAAGTCTAGAGAGAAACTGCTAGATCCTGAACAAAAGTAGAAACAGCTATGGAATTGAGATTGCAGGGGCTGAGTTTAAGATACGACAGCAAAAGATATAAGTCAGGACACAGAAATTTTCATTTGAAACAATACATTGGTTGCATTTTCAAATATAATGTTTCCTGCAACTTCTGGATACTTTTGTGGGCAAAGTATTTCTAAATTTGAATTGTAATGTGTCTAATAATTTGAGTGGTTTTTTCTGCTTTCTATAATTTTAAGGCCTTGTGCAGAGCCTCTTGGAGTTGATGGTATTCACCATTAAGCGGAGGGACAGAGAGAGGATGAGAAGTGACTCCAGTTCTGGTTGGAAGCCCTGTGTGGACGGCAACATCACAGCGAAGATTCGGAAGATAAGCAGGGTATGGTCTGTCACCCAACAATTCTCAGATCCTCCTGAATCCTTAATAAAAACTGGATTAAGGTCTATAGAGGGCATAGGAATGGGAAGCCAAGGTGTAGTTCAAAGAGCAATGTCCTGGCTATGGGCAGATGTCAGTAATGAAGGAAACCAGCTGGGAAGATTCACCTGGTATTGATGGTTTGGCATTCTTACAACCTTGAAATACTGAGGAAATGGGTTTCTAAAAGACTACATCCAGAATCCTCACCATGTAGCCTAATCTTGGCGCTCCTGCTAAGGGGTAACCTGAGACAAGTCTCTTAATGCTGCTGTCATCTTGTGGCTCAGGTGACAGGACCAGTTGACTTTCAGGTGCTGCTGCACAAGGGGGAGTGATGTTTCCGTGTCCCAATTTAAAAGGATAGGCAAGCAATGAGGATTGTAGGGATGACACCCATGAGCTGGTGCAAAGTGTCCCCCGGATTAAAATATACTGTATGAGGAATCCTGAATCTTTAGGACCCAATATCTAATATCTTCTTCTTTCCTGTTAGTAAAATATTACCTGTTTTTGTAGCAGTTATATACTGGGCTTAAAAAGAAAAATACCAGCCTTATTTTACTGTATTTCTTTTTGGCATTACTGGAAAATGATCCCAGAACCTTCACACTGAGCTATATTCCCAGTCCTTTTATAGTCTTGCAAAGTCGCTAAATTGCCCACCCTGAGCTCCAACTTGCAATCCTCCTGCCTCAGCCTTCCAGAGAGCTGGGAGAATAGGCATGTTCCCCTCTTGGCCTCAGTTCAGAAGTGAGCTGCTGACACAACCCTGTTGCACCTTATCCTTCCTCCTACGGTCAGGAGACAAGGTGATCGTCCTAGGACCACAGGACAAGCTGAAGGCTGAGCGCGACCGAATGCAAAACCGGTCAGAACTGAAACCTGCACCGTGAGGCCTCACACACCTAGAGTGGAGATTCACGCTTCTCATTTGAACAGGAGAGAAGGAGAGAGGAAAAGAAGGGGAGAAGGCGCAGGAGAGGAGAGAGAGGGAGGTAGAGAGGCGAGGTGGTGGGAGGGACAGAAGAGAAAGAAAGGGAAGGAAGAAGGGACGAAAGGAGGAGGGAGGCAGGCAGGGAAGGGGGGAAAGAAAAAGACAAGAGAGGAGTGATACAGAAGAAGAAACGCAAACAACAGACAAGGAAAGGAGGCTGTGGCCAGGAGCCCAAGTCAGTGCTAACAAAGGCCCTTAGCCTGGGAACAGCGGCAAACAGGGGCAAATGGATGCAGAAGATGTCATCAGCGTGTCCCAACAAAGGAAGGGCCACCGTGGCCCCCTGTAGCCATTTCCAGCCAGGCATCTAAGAACAGTTTTAGGGACAAATTTGTTGTCACCATTCCTACCATCCTGAACAAAGACTGGCAAAAAATGGCCTGGAAAGTGTGTCCTGCTGTTATAAAGTTTCATCAAAACATAGATTCTTATACCTATTGTTTCTGGCTGTTCTTGCACTGTAATTCAGAAATCAGTATTTACCTGAAAGCTAAAAATATTTCCTAAATCAGCCTTTACAGAAGAGTTTGTAGACCTCTGATCTAAAAGGTAATTGTCTCTTCCTCTTTCTCCTTTTTTTTGAGGCAGGGTCTCATTTTGTACTTTAGTCTGGTCCTGAACTCAGCCATCCTCCTGCCTCTGCCCCCCCGAGTACTGGGATTACAGGCATGAGCCACCATGCCTGGCACTGTGGGCGTGAGTTATCATGCCTAGCATTGTTATATGTGATTACCTGGGATCAAACCTGGGCCCTTGCACTTGCAAGGCAGGCGCCAGAACCACTGAGCTAAATCCTCACCCCCGCCCCTTCTTCTTTTAATCATTTGGGATTGAACTCATAGCCTTCACACGGACTGCATCCTCAGCCCTTTTAAAATATTTTGAGAGAAGTTTTTGCAAGTCACTGACTTCCATAGGCTGGATTCCAATTTGTGATCCTCCTGCTCCAGCCTCTCATATTTGTCATTTTTTGTGGCTTTGTTTTGTTTTCGGCTGCCCAGCTTCCAAGTTCACCTCCCTGGGATATTCATATGCGTTTTGGTACAAAAGCAGACAAGGACAAGTACTCAATTTCCCCACATCTCTGACCTTTATGTCTGAGCCGCCCACGACCTCCCAACACAGATGTGGGCTCGGTGATGAGGAGCACAAGGAAACAGACATGATGGAGAATGGTCCAGGCCAGACCACTGTCTGCGACACTGGAAGCCCAGGGCTGTCCCACAGGCCACTCAGTAGCAGGGGAAACCAGAGCTGGCCACTCTGAGGGACGCCCGAGCTGCATTTCAGTCTCATTTGCTTCAACTCATTTTCACATTCTGGAATCGGTTTGTCTAGTAATTCTACAAACTACCCAGAGCTCTTCCTGTCTCCTTAGTTGTTTTAATAGCCCAGATTTAATTTGTCTCTCTTGCAACTGATATAAACCTCCTTTCCCTCTTGGACATGGGTTTGCAGTTTGCAGATCACCATCCTGTATCCCTCCTTGTTCTTCCGACAGCCCCACGAGGTCTGCTTTTATGCCCAAGAAGGTGAAGGGACAGAGGCTCACGGAGGTTAAATGCCCTCTGAGTCAGCACTGAATCCCTTTGGTGAAAACAGGGATCTTTTCCTATGGGCCAAGCAGATAGTCTGTCACCACAGCACGCTCGCCGATCTAATGTATAAACCGAACAACTTCCCAGGGCTCTTCAAAGCCCACAGAAAGTCAAGGGCTCTGCTACTGCTCATGAGCATCTTGTCATTTTTCTGCCTCCTTCCAGGTGGCTCTATTTTTCATTTGGAAGTGTTATTGCCACGTCATTAGCAATGCGCTGTTACCTGACCGGAGGAAGAAGCGTCTCCAGGCCATATGGCTGAGCTTAATCTACAGTCACGGTGTAATCCCGTTGAAATGGCTTCCTTTTGCAATCAAAACCGAATTTCACACTTTACCAAGATGGGGGCAGCTCCTGTCTTCCCCAGAGTAATATAGATCTCCCCAGGCAGCCAAGGCCAATGGAAATGGCTTTCTTCCCCAGGCCAGCAGCAGGTGGGGGCAGGGCTGGGAGGTCAGCAGGAATGGGAAGAGGCTGCAAAGGAGAGGGAGTGACAAGAGGGGCCGAGTCCACAGCAACCCCCTTGGTGCACCTCATCCAGATGGACCCCTGGGGACATCCAGCCTGCGTAACTCTGGCATGTGAATTGAGAACATAAGCCGCCTTTGCAGGCTGGCGGCCTCATCTTATCCACAGTTGTCATTTCTAAAGTCAATTTTCTGGTTTATGTCCTCTAAAAGGCCAAAGTGAATTATCCTGCCACACACTGGCTTTGCGTCAAAGCCACCTACTTCATCAGAATTGCCAGTAATGTATACGAGAGCAAAACTTTCCTCACGTCTTTCACTGTAGCCTTCTCAGTCAGGTGTGTGAAAATCACTGGAGAGAACATGAAAGAAAAACAATCAAATAGCACTATTGAGGTAAGAGAAGCCAAAATCATGTACAGGTACAAATTCTCAATGAGGAAAGTGATCGTAATATGTACCTAAAGTGTACAAATAACTCAATAAAGAGGGGGTAAAGAATGAGCTATTCCTTTTAAAAGAAACTTTACCAACAGGCAACAGTATCTAAAATAAGACTACTCAGGCCGTGTCAATGTTGATACACGTAACCCTGCTGATGAAGTTATATCAGATTCAGTGTTTCTGAACAATTAGGAAATATGCATCCAAACCTCTCAGGGCACATTTGGTCTGACAAGTTCCTTTACCTTCCACAGAGGTGTCTCAAGAATAGTTATGGATATCTATAAATGTTTGATTGTAAAATTTTGCACACACAAAGAGCAAAAAAATTAAACTTAAAGAAACCCATTTGTGTAAAAATATACAGATTAGTTAAGATGCTATTGTACATACAAGAAACATTTAAAGTTGGGGAAGAGTGAAGACTCAGAAACCCATAATTACTAGCTTTTCAGTTTCTATTTGATCCCATAAACTATAAGGGGAACACGAGAGCCTTCTTCACTGCTGTGCCCTGAGGACCTATGCAGGACATGGGAAAATATTTGTTGGATTGATACATATCCTTATTATAAGTAGAAAAACGAAAAGTATAGGGAAACACATATGTATGTGTATATAATCAGATGCTGGCTATTCCTCTGGTTGGCTGCTCTCTTCACTTATATATACAACAACGTAGATATATTCAGATGTTAGTGAACAGAAATCTGTGTCATCATTTAAAATTCTGCATGAAACACCATTATACGCACTTCAGTCATTTGGACCAGTATTCAAATCAAGGTTGCAAGTTGTTACAGTTTTCTCACATTATAAAAAGGTAACATAACTCATGATTTTAGGTGCTTGCTTTTTTAATTTATCTGATTTTTCTCTCATTAACCAATATCTACTTAGATGACATACAATGAGTGCTCATCTGCGTGTCTCAGTGAAGTGGGGTAACACTTCTGAGGATGTGGGGATAGATGTAACCAGGAATCACAAGGCTGGCTCGACAAGACCACGTTGTGTGGAGGAAGATGATGAACTTCCTGTGTGCTACACTGTCTTTCTCACCTTACTTCCGTCTCCCCAGGAAATGGAGACACTGTGAAAGAAACATATGGTTCATCCTATTTCCCCTTCTGGGGCTCATAGGTCTGTCATTCAGTTTTATCAAGGGTTAGGGAGGGCAAAGACCTCATCAGTTATTTACGTGGTCCACACTGGCTACATGACCATGGTCACAGTCACACAGTCTGAAGTCCTCTGGTGGGTTGGCAAGGGCATGCTCAGAGGCCAGCCTATATTACAAGGAAGACTGCATCTGAACATAATTAGCCAGTGTAGTGTTTTTATAAAATCTCCTGAGAGCAAACTTGCCTCTGAAGCCCTCCATTATTTTGGTCAGCCATCTCAAGGGATCACACACCAAGGACTGAATGTGTCTTTGGACAGTGAAGACGTTTGTCCAGAGAAAGATATGAAAGAACAGGGCCAGGGATTTAGCGCAGTGGTTCTGGTGCCTGCCTTACAAGTGCAAGGACCCAGGTTCTGATCCCTGGTAACCACATACAACAGTGCTGGGCCTGGTGACTCATACCCACCACCAATCAGAACCACATCTCACGCCTGTAATCCCAGCACTCAGAGGCAGAGGCAAGAGGATTGCTGTGAGGTCAAGGCTGAGCTCAGGGCCAGCCTGAACTCCCAAAGTGAAACTCTGTCTCAAAAAAATAAATAAATAGATTTAAAAAAAAGAAGAGCAAATGGGAGAGAGAACAAGAACACGCCAAAGATCATCCTTGCTCTCTAGAATCCAAGACCACAAATGAGGATGATTGAAACAATGGAGAAACTAACCAACTTTCAAAGAATTACTAAACACTCCTGGCTTTAAAAATGGTAGCTTTTCTTTTTTCCTTCTGCTTTTTTTTTACTGGTGTTTTGGGATTTGAAACAATTGATGAAGGAAAGAGGCACAGAGAGGGAGCGCCGCTAATCTTGGACTCTGGGAAGCTGTTAAATTATCTCACCAGTGCAATGAAAATGATGGCTACCCTCTAAATTTCTACACAGGGTTTTCTGAAAATTTTCTTCCCAGTGCTGGTGGAAGACAGTAAATTTCTGAACCACGCTGGTGTGTGAAGAGGTTGAAGCTCCTAGAAGACAAGTCAAGGGGCTGTATTCTAGGTCGCAGTGTGAATTTCCCCTAGAAAATACTCACTGCAAGGGGCTTAGTTTTTGTCCACCATAAAATACCCTGACAATTTCCTACTTGCCCCATGAGGAAGAAGGAAGTAACAGCCACATCATTTTGATCTTTCTAGGAGATGACAGCTCAGTTCTCGGAGGCTCCAACACTCTCCATACCAGTAGACCTCCTCTCTACGACCCACAGAACTACCTGTCAACACTGTGGTGGTGTGAACCCTACAGAATAGTGTAAAAATTCCCCAGTGACGTAGCAACAGTTCAGTACATTTGCTGCATAGATGGACTTGCACATACTGTGGAAGATATTTTCTTTACCCAAAACCAAAAGATCAAGTCCTATTTGATTTTCACCTCAGTGTTATGGAGCATCTTTTCTGTGCCACATACCACACTAAGCACTTTTACAGTTATCTTTCTATCCTTACCACTAACCTGTCAGGTACTTGCACTGTTTCCTTTTCACACAGAGGAAGTGGCAAAGGGACAGCTCCCCAGCCTACATGACAGCACATTAGGGATCTGGATTCTGTCTCTTGACTCTCATCAAATATCTTCCAAAAGAAAACACTCAAAGGAAAATAGAAATACCTCTGTTCCAAGGGGTTCCTCCTCTCTTGCCTCCATTTCTTTCCGCTTTTCTTAAGTATATGACTGTCAAGGATGTGCCAGACACTGTTCAAAAAGGGATAGCAACCACAGCAAAGAACATGCTGGGGCCACGCTCTCAGAAGGAAGCCAGCAAGGGGCTAGTCCCTGGTTCTTATTGGAGAGAGTGAGGGCTGCCTTATGATGTGAAGGGCAAGGAATTTAGAGTCCGGCTACCCTGAGTTCAAATCCTGTCTCAGTTACCACTGAGCTATGGAACCAAGGACTAGACCCACGGCCCCTCAGAATCTCACTTTCTGCACCTAAGGTAACTCTCATACATGGCGCCTTAGAAGGTTGATCTCATTATTGCAAAGTCAGAGGCCTGGCCCTGCACGATCCTCCCTAAGCGACCTGTAAAGAAATGTCCTTTGTCCTATATGCAAAGATCCTGCTGCTCTGTGGGGAGGATCTGGCCCATCTGTCTGTCCGCAGGACTATCTACAGGAACCCCAGTGCTGAGTCTTCAGAAGCAGAAGCTGGGGCGTCATTGAGCCTCAGAACCCTGCAGAAACCCCGTGGAGGCCGAGGCGGCTCCATCTCCTTGCCGTGCAAATCCCTGCTCCCGGGCTGAGCTGGGCAGGCTTCATGGGTGGAGGGTCAATTCGCTATGGCAGTTTGTATCTGCATCGAGGCTGACAGGCTGGGACAGGAAGGCGTTAATGTTTTCTGACAGGCGACCCCTAATTGTGGGAGCTCTCCTTCTGGGCCTTTCTGCGCCCGTGCTGACTTGAGCAGCCGCAAAACAAAGTGTTCGGTATTGAGGAGGCCGCTCCCGCTCCGGGCTGGGGCTCCGGAGGGTGGGCCGCCGCATTATTCATGCAGACTTTCAGCTGTTTTTGTCTTTTAACTAACCTTTGAGTCCGATCAGAGGGTTGGCCGGCCTCCCTTCGCCAAAGGCCCTGCTGCACCTGGACAATGCAGACAGACTGTTTCCCTAGTAAAGAGAGGGCTGGGGCGGCCAGGCTGAGCGTGCCGGGTGGGGCGGCCGCTGCCTGTCTCGGGACCGGAGGATCCAGGCGCGCGCCGCCGCCAACCGCACAACAACTTCATCTGTGGGGACCCGGGCGGCGCCCCGGAGGCCTCCTTCCTCCCCAAGGGCGCGCTGGCCCCCAGGGTCCAGTCTAGATGATCTTGCTGTCCGTCCGTCCTTGCTTCCTTCCTTTCTCCCTCCCTCCCTTCTTCTTAACACTGAGGGTGAGCAGATGATGGCAAAAGCAGAGGGTGAATGAATAGAGGGAGGGAAGAAAGAAAAGACAGAAATGAGCACGGGGCCGAAAGGACAGTTACGGGAAAGGGGCCGAAGAAAGGCGGCTGGGAGCAGAGGGACCCGAGGCCGCGCGGGGAGGCGGCTGCGGCCCGCGTCCTCCCGAGGGCCCCGCAGGCGCGTGGCTCGGCCGCTCCCCGCGTCCGGGACAGGCCGAGGCTGCGTGCCCCGCGGCGCCGGCGCGCCCGCTCCCTCCCTCGGGCTCCGCTCGGCGCCTCCTTTCTCTTCGCCCCCTGGTTTCCTCCGCTCGCTCCCCTCGCCTCCGCCCCGCCCGCGAGCCCGGATTCTCTCCTCTGCCCCCTCCGGTCTCTCGGCCCCTCGCCTCCTCGGTCTCGGCCTCCGCCCTGGCCCGGCCCATCCCTCCTGATCTCGGCCCCGGTTCCCTAGCCTCAACGAGGGCCCCGTGCGGCCTCCTGAATAAATCAGCAAGCCTGACGCTGCTCTCGGCCCTTCTGCTACACGCCCGCCTCAGGAGCAAGCTCATCCTGCTTGGGAAGGAGAAAGGTCTAGGACGGCGACCTGAGCTCAGGCCGAGCCTGGAGCTTTCGGGCTGCAGCAGAACTCTAAGGGCCAAGGGATCCACTCGCCTCCCTACCTGTGACTCTGAGCGACCTGGAGTTTCTGGAAATCTCAGAACAACCATGTGTTGGCTCAGGAGAGAAGTTCAGAGACTTCTTATTCTAGAAAGTGGAGGAGGAAGGAAGGAGGTTGCTGATGTTCAGCACCCCAGGGAAGCAGCCATACTGAAAAAAAAAAAAGTCGCAATACAAGGTGCTTCTTGGAGATCTCGCTGCAGAGCCTCGTTGACCTCAAGCCCTAGAGGTGGTGACTGTTCTCTGTGTATGTAGCAGATCTTTTATCCCAACACCGAACACCAGGGGAAGAAGCCCTGGTCCCCAGGACAATCACCAACGGCCCTCATGCCTCTTTTTCTCACGAGGGGAGCTTATCACTGTCCCTATTTTCCAGAAGAGAAAACAAAGAGTAACTTCTTTCTTTGCAAACTTGAGGGTACAAAGAAAAGAAGTGACCTAGAGTTAGAGGTTGCAGAGTCGGGTTCACCCCACCCTAGGAAGATTCCTGCTGAGAGCCCCCCCTAGAAATCTGATACAGGTGAGAAGGTCCTTGAGATGCTGTGGCCCCTAGAGGAGCCTGGAGAGGAGTCAAGCTCCACTGGGGGCCCGTCGGCACTTACTGAAAGGAGTGAGAGAGAGTTGACTGGATAGAGGGGCTGGGCTGAGCAGCAGCTCAGCACAGAAACTGGAGGCAACCTGGGGCTGGAAGCTGTCCCGGACCTGAGCAACAACAGCTGTGTGGAACCAGAGTGTCCTCATAGCGGTGACCTTTGACCAAGGAGCAGAGCCTCTGACAGAGCAGTTGTGAGGGAGAGAGATTCCATCCTAGCTTCTCCTAAGGGCCACCCACTGCCCAGCCCCTCAGGAGGCCAGAGCCAGGGAGCCCTCCAGACAGATTCCATGTGGCTCTGTCTCTGGAGACCTGGGAAAGAGCAGATCTGAGGTGAGAGGAGGATAAGGAATACAGCTCCCAATGGCCCAGAGCTGGGATCTAGAGGAGTCTAGTGCGGGGGAAGCTGGCAGGACTTTGCATTTGTGGAAGACAACCTAGGCTTTCTAGGAAAGTCTACCTTGACTCTGCTTCTACTCTGGGCCTTTGGTCTTAAGTGCTTTATGGGTGAGAATCAAACACAGGCTTCGATTTAGATACATCCAAGCAGTCCCACCCCACCCCCCCTAAAAAAAGGCAAGACAGGACAGGAGAATGGCCACCACGTAGTCACCTGACTTTGCAGACCTCTGGTCATTCCTTCCTCAAGACCATGTGGAAACCCTTCATCTGAACTGTCTAACTGCTCCTAGGATCTGGGGTGCTCCTTCAGTTCTAACAGCCCTGCAAGATCTGCAAAGTGGAAATGCGAGTTCCAGCCTCCCTCACCACATCTCAGACCCACCCCAGCCATTTTCCCCAAACTCCAGGCAGACAGAAGGCTTTGCTTTCTCTTGTCTCCTTCAGTGCAGCCATCTCTGTGAACTTGAGACATATTTTTCTCCATCTATTCCCTTTAACTCCTGATTTTAAAACAAAAACCAAACCTGCCCGGGAGCTGCACCCTGTACCCCAGAGTTCCCTCCCAGCGTCTGGTAATACGTGCACTCAGCAGTTAGCAGCAGCATGGCTGGCTCTTCTTCCTACACATCTCCCCTCCCCCGCCAGTGTCGGCGAGCCTGTAGTCTTCACTTGGTGGTCTCCAAGCCATTTTTGAATAGGCAAAATATCTTAGTCAATAATGTCCACTGCAGGAGTTTTGGTCCCCTCCCCCCCACAGCGAAGAGGTGCTGCTTGCTGGCCTCTGGGGTGACACTGCAAGTGGAGCTGACAGCCCAGAGCCCCAGCCTCAAGAAGCCAATGCGCAGCAGTGATTTATGGGGCTGAGACCATAGGCTGAATGCAGCCTGTCAGCCGCAGGGGTGGGCTTCCCTTTCCCGCACAAGCCCAGGCTTTGTGTAGCTTAGTAAGGAGAGGAGATGCAACGAGACTTTGCCCAGTCCCTGCCCTGTGCTAGCTTCAGCAGAATTGTGTGTGTGTGCATGCACACGCGTGTGTGTATGTGTGTGTGCACATGTAGATGTGTGTCTTTGTGTGTGAATTTCTCGAGTTTGCCTCTACACTGTGGCAAACAACGGCTAACTTTGCCTCCTGCTTAAGAAGGCTGGATATTTTCATTTACAAATGCGTAAAGGAACATCTGTCCTGCTTGAGAGAAGGACCAAAATCCCCTTTGTGGGGACTGAAACATTGTCCCAACCTTAGAGTCACATTATAAGAGACTTGCTACACTTTCTTTGCACACCTTATCGGGAGCTTGCAAAGGGAGTTAAATTAAATGAAAGAGAAATGGGGGTCAGCCCTGATCCTTTACACAAGATAAAATAAAAAAGCAGACCTCACAAAGCATTGCCTCCCTTGAGTAAGCTCTAAATTGGCCCACTGCTGGCAGAAAGTCCGATTATTTATGGCAATGAAGAATTTACTGATTTTTTCCTCCCCCTAATTCCGCTCATCCCTTTGAAAGGGACTGCAGCCGCACTGTGCATTCTATAGAGGGTCATTTGGCAACGTGACATCAGGCGTTGAGTAGCGCTCGACGCACTAGGACTTTAAAAAATGATTATCCTTCCCCACTAAGTGGTATAGATGAACCAGCACAGGCCAGATTTTTAACTCTGGAAGACTCGCGGGCTCCTGCTCTTTGTTGGGTTTTGTAGATGCGTTTTGCGCTCGGCTTTCCGCTTGGCTGGAGACACGCACGCTGCATCGCCAAGTGCTGCCAGGGCCGGCGCGGAGCCTGGGCCAGTAGGATTCTGATCACGTCCCCGCTAACTGACAAGAAGCGAGCTGGCCAAAACCCACCAATTTCTTTTTGAATCTTGGTAATTGGGTACTTTTACACACAGCTCACGCCATGCGGGTAGAGTCGAGGCTTCCACAGGCCAGGGTCTCAAAGCAACCACACATTTCTAATATTTATTTAACTCCAGCCCCTGTGAGAATTCATATCTTCTGTGCCTTTTACTAAAAGCAACATGGAAAGTGTGTGAGAGGAACACTCCCCTCCTGATGGGGACCTGTCCGCATCCCAAGCTCCAGCCTCCATCATCTACCTCCACCTGGCCTGGGACCCCCATTTAGCTTCACACCTGGAGGCTCCAAGGGGGTGCAGGTCAGAAGGTGGGGTACAGAGTATTCTCCTCCAGGTCACATTTTGGAGGTGTTCACATGTGTGGTCTGTGTAGGAGGAAGCAGACATTTGCAGGCGTCTGTCCTCCAAGGTAAGTACACATTTGAAGCAAAGGAGAGAGAGAGAGAGAGAGAAGAAAATAGAGCCGAACAACAGTTTTTCTTGAGCTGGTCCCACAGCTGGGGTGGGCAGGGAGGACCCAGACAACACTTAGTTTTGCTATTTCTCCTCTGGGTATATTTTGAACCAACTTCTCTTGCCCACCCACCCCATCGCTTTGGCATTTTGATGATCCCTTGGCCAGGGGCATCCTGGAAGTCAAAGAAAGCTTCAAGGCAGCTGATTATTTCCACTTTTTTTTTTAAAAAGGAAAAAAGTTTTATTACGAAACTAGTTTGTATAAAACAGGGTTATACACATTTTTGTAAGTTTGTAATAAAACAGTAAGAAAAAAAAGGCAGTGGTGGAAATTTCCAAAAGGCAACGTATCAAAACCATCCGGCTGCCACTTTTCGTTTGGACAGTAGCTGAATAAACTTTGTTCTTCATGAACAGGATTTAATAACATCATTAATACATTAACAACATTTCATCTATAAAGTAAGACACATTGGTGCTGAAGTATATCCGGCGGCATTTCGATCTCACCTATGAGGAGAGTTCTTTACAAAAACCACATAGGGGAAATGGCAGTTGTAAGGTGAACTACACGGCTAGAATATGCAGAGGTAATAGCATTACATGTTAAAGTATCAAGATATACACATTTTAAACCATTTGTACAAAACTTCTATAAATTTTTTCTCTCTCTCTTTCTCTCTTATATACAAAAATATCTTAATATATCCCCAAACTGGTTAGGATAGATACATAGATTTTTCTTATAATAAAAAAATTCACAAAAGATTGGAAGCATCTATAATGAAAACAGTAGAAAAGATGGTGGGAGAGACCAGGTGCGGTTCAGGGGTTCGGGAAGAGGTTCCAGGGTCACTGCAGACCAACGTCCACAGCATTCCAGGCGGGGTCACTGAGATAGAAGGAGGCCACCCCACTTCCTTAGGCCTGAGCCCTGCTCTGACTTTGAGAGAGGGGGAAAGGTGAAGGCACCAGCTGGCCCAGCTCCGCCAGGCGGCACCGGGCCAGTTCCTGCAGGGCATAGGCTGCTCCTATAGGGAGACCGCAGCAGGGCTAGGGAGCCTCCTCTTGCGCAGAGCCAGGAGTCAGTCCTCTTCTTATCCTGGGTGTGCCTGTCCTGCCCTGCGGGACATTATTCTGCCCGCATCCTTTTTCTGAGATCCTTGTATCTCAGGCATATGAGTGCATGAGGGGCCTTGGGGTTGGTTGCCTGTTTTGTGTATGTGTGATTTCTTTCTTTCTTTCTTTCAGTTTTTGCTCTCTCTCAACATCGCCGACAGGAAAAGCACTAAAGATGCAGGTTGTGTGGTCCACCCTGTAAGAGAAACAGAAGGGAGAGGTTAGCATGAACTGGGGGTTGAGGTGGAGGATAGGAGGTCCCGGAGGGCAGGATACCTCCCAGGACAAATCCACACATGGGGCAGCCAGCGCCTCCGCAGCTACCCTACCCTACACTTCTTGGAGCCCTGGTCAAAGCCACTATCAGAGGCCATCGGGACAGCGAACACTGGCTTTGGGTTGGCAAGCCTTAATAAATTAAAAACATCCTCAGTCTCTGTGGAGAAAGCTCCTCTTCCTGCCACAAGCACTGAGAGAAGAAAATCACGGGGACCAAACGAGCCCCCCTCTCCCCGCACCCCAAAACCACCTACCTGCCTGCGCAGTCCGTCAGCCCCAGGCCCCAGGAGGCCGAGCCCCTCAAAACCAGTTGGTGAAATCCAGCAGCTCTTGCTCCTCGGGACTGAGCGGGTCGTAGGAGCCTTCGTCGGACGAATAGGACGAGACCGGGGAGCCGGCCATGGAGTTCATGTCGTTGGAGTAGTTGGGGGAGATGGTAGGCGACAGGACGCCGGCCTGGAAGGCGGCGCTTACCGCGTCGTGCTCATCCAGCAGCTGCTGCAGCGCGCGGATGTACTCGACCGCCGAGCGCAGGGTCTCCACCTTGCTCATCTTCTTGTTGGCGGCGCCGTTGGGGACGTGCTCCCGCAGGGTGGCGAAGCCCAGGTTCACCAGCTTGACGCGGTTGCGCTCACGCTCGTTGCGGCGCGCCACGGCTGCCGGCTGCTGCTGCGGCAGGCTGTAGCCGAAGCCGCTGAAGTTGAGCCGGCGTTTGCAGCGCATCAGCTCGGGCGACGACGAGCGCTGCCGCTTCACTTGCTTGGGCGCCGACTTGTGACCGCCCCCGGAGGGCTGGCCGTCGGCCACCGGGCTCAGCGGCGGGGGCTGCGCGCTCTGCGAGGCGGCCGCGGCGAAGAAGCAAGCTGCGGGCGGCAGGAAAGGACGCGCCTGGGGCTGCGGGCCGGCGCCGCCGCTCTCCATCTGCGCCGAGCTCTCCATGCGCGCACGGAGCGGGGCGCGCGCGGGGGACGCGGGCGGACTCGCGGGCGCGATCGCCGAGGGACAGCAGGGAGTGGTGCGGAACGAGCCTGGGGGAAGTTTTCAAAAATGCCGGATCCCCAGGAGACTTCTAGGAGTGGGCGCCGAGCAGGTGCCAACGCGCTTCCTCCGCCTCCGCGCCGCCTCCTCCCTCCCCTCCGCCCTGGGCGCTGGCTTCGGGAGCCTCGCGTGGCGCTCGCGTGTGAGGCTGCCGCTGGCGCCTTCTTGGAATTAAAAAAAAAAAGAGGCTGAAGAAGCTGCGAAAGTCAGTGGCGAGCGCACTCTGTAGCCTCCGCCCGCTCCCTCGCGCTGCTGCAGCCGCCCTGTCTTGCACCGCGCTCGGCGCGTTTGTGATTTGGAGCCCTTTCTTCCCAGGCCTCCTTCCCTCGCCCTCCCGACGGCTCCCCGGCGGGCGCCTTCCGCGGTCCCCGGCCAGAAGGGCGAGTGCCGGCGCCGGAGCGCAGCCGCCTTTTCAATGGGACACCCAGCCCCACGCGCAGCCTGGCCCCGCCTCGGCCCGCTCCCCGCGGCTGCCGCTAGCCCGGCCGCTCCCCGCCCCCGCCCCCCCCCCCTGCGGTCCCCGCGCCGCTCCGAGCAAACTCCATTCAGCCGGTTTGTTGTCGCAGTGCGTGCGCCTGGCGCGTGCCGGGCTTGCGGCTGAATAAACAGGCGGCGCGCTCAGGGCGGGCCCGACGGGGGCGGCTCCGCGCAGGGCGAACGGCCCGACCGTCGGGGTTTGCAGCTGAGGAGTTTGGGGGTGAAGCCCTCTCAGAGACTCCTGAGAACTTAAGCAAGATGTAGGGGACGTTGGGACAGAAAAAGTGGCCCGGGGTACCTGGCAGTAGAGCGGAGGAGGAGATGGAGGCCGGGCACTGTTTTCCCTTGCTTCTCCTCGCTCTTGCTCTTTGGGGATCTTCAGAGGTGAACCCAACTTATGACTGAAGTGGAGGAAGACGAGATAGGAAAGTGTGGGCCGTGTGGAGACTTGGCTTCTAGTCCTCTAGTCGCCCTGTGGTTCTCTGTGCCTCTGTTTCCCGATGTGTACCCACACCTGGTTACATTAAACTTCCTCACTCTTCTGTCGTGCTCTCAACATCGGACGCCATGGAAGGGCGGGTGCGATCGCGCTGTGCCCCCACCCTGCGTTCCTCAGGCCCCGACTCGGCAGTAGCAACCCCCCCCCAGGCTCCGCAGTAGCATCCCCCCCACCTCGGCAGTAGCATTCCCCACCCCCTCGGCAGTAGCACCCCCCCACCTCCGGCTCCGAAGTAGCATCGCCCACCCCTTGGCTTTTGGGCCACGCGGCTGCTGGCGCTTTGGCGCAGCCTTCATCCCGCCCCAGGCGTGTGCCCGGCGGCCGGTGGCAGGCGACTGGGAGCCGAGCCCGGCGGCCGGGGAGGGGAGGCGCCTGCTGCCTTCGTCGGGCCGGCCTTGGCGCGCTCTGGCCGGACCCGGTCCAGCTCCGGATCGCCTGGGGACGCGGCTCTGCGAGCAAAGCGGCTGAACAGCGCCCTGGCGGGAACACGCTGGGCGCACGTCAGCGCTCCTGGTCAGAACCAAGCAGATTTGTCCAGAGGAAACTCTGAGTGCAAGAATGACTGTGGTGAATTACCCGGATAATTGCTCCTAATTGAACTACTCCTTGTGGAAACCGGATTTTATGAAGGGTCCATAGGGTGACCCGGGAAGTGCTCTCACGCTGCCTGTTAGAAGTTCTCAAAGCCAAGGGGTCCTAGTGAGCAGCCGGGCTGGGTGGTGCCAGGGACAATCGCAGCTCTTCTCTGCCTCAGTTTCCTCTTTGTAGAGGACAAGGTTTGGGAAGCACAGGATCTACTGCCAGCAGAGGTCACTTGGTTCTGCAAATCTCAGGACTCACACTCCCCGCGGGCCCCACAGTCACCCGCGGCCTGCTCACCTGTCTGATCACGCGAGTTTCTCTTGAGCGTGGGGTCAGTAGGCCCACGGAGCCACACTCCTGGCAGTGCCGGCCGCGTGAGCTGTCCACACCCAGGATGCCTGGGTCTCTTGGTGAAGTGGGTTTGTTCAGGAACTGTCCAACCCCTCCTGCCTTCTGCGCCCTGCTTTAGGCAAAGTTTGGGTCAGAAAGCCGTGTGGTAAAACTCATTCCTGTGAAGCCGAGTCATGCAAGAGCCCCGACCTCCCTCCCAAAGGCACAGAGTGGTGAACTATGACCTTCATCAAGCCCTTTTCTCTACCTGCCTCGGTTTTCTCATCTGCACAGGACGCACTACAAAAACCGGTTCCAAAATCCATACCTAGGAGCTGATGGCTGGGATGCATTCCGGACACAGCCCAGCACCAAGGCCTGGGTTACCAGAACTGCAGGAGGAGCGCTGTGGACAGCCTCCAGGTGGGCCCATCCACCTTGCTTTGCGGTGGCCTTGTGCTGAGCCTCACAGGAGAAGTGAGAGTGCCCCCTGCTCCAGCCCACTCCCGCCTCGCCATCCTCACCTGGCATGCTGGGTCTGCTTCCTCCCAGGTCCTGCAAAACCTTTTCTGCTCTTCCTCCTCCAGCCCAGGCACTGCCCCCGACAGCGTCCTCTCACCTCTCCTTAGGCAGAGGCGGCTAGATAATTTGTTTATAAAAAGGTGTATTTGGGCTGACAGTTCCATAGGTTTCAGCCCATGATCCATCGGTTCCATGGCTCATGCTGTGTCAATCATGGCAAAGTGCATGATAGAAAGGACCACTCAGCCTATGGCTCAAAGAGCAAAAGATGGAGAGGAAAGGGCGGGGCTCATGGGGCTCCCACAGCTGTCCTCATGTCCATGTCCCCAGTGAAGGAAGGACCTCCCTCCCAGCTCTAACCTGGACACAAAGACTAACACAGGGGCCCAAAACTACAGCGGAAGGCAAGGCTCAGCTCCTGGGTCCCTGGACCACACTGAGACTATATGATCGTAGCAGCCAGCAGAAATCCACTGCTATCTGGCTTCCTGTCTAGGCCTCAGAGGGTAAGGAATTCCCGGCTGTGATCCTGGTAAATGAAGGTGATAGAGATGAGAAGGAAGTTTCATTCCATGAGCACAAGACATGGAATATAGCCTTGCTTTGTACCCCTCACATGAAAAGTGGCTGAAACAGAGCCCATAGCCCAGACTTCCACGTCAGCCTTCCGTGGCTGCCCTCTCTGCCCACTGTACCTGGCTCTGGCCAGGTCCCCAGAGTTATATTTGGCCTGGACACTTGAACATGCTCACAGTGATCTGAACACGATGAAGAAAACAATTCACGTGAGGAGAGTTTGAAACCATTACCCACAGATGGGACCTTGGGCCTCACCCGCCCATCCGCCAGGCTGTGGCGAAGGCGAAGCCAGACACTATTGATCAGCTGCTCCATGGCTCTCCCCAGAAGCCAAGAATTGGCTCTTTAGCAGAAGAAGGGGACGAAACTCTTAATCCCTGCCACAGGAAGTCTGACCATCCAGAGCCAGACCACACTTCTGCTGTTTTCACACTAAAGTCTGCTCCAGAAGATGATGCACACAGACCTGCGCCCCACAGCCCCAGACCCTGGGGCCCTGCACTTCTCCTGCCATGCTCACTTCCGGGCATAGCCTACGGCCAGGTTGGTGCCAACAGCCTCACACCATCTCCCAGGTCCCACAGAGTGCTGCTTCTGTCTGAGGGAGTGGGGACATTCTTGACCCCTCACACTATTTGGAGAGCAGAGTGACAGACAAACATGTGGCCGGATGTGCTATGAGGAGCAGCCTTCAGTACAGCTGCATCTCTTGGGGAATGACAAAGAGTGTGCAGGCCTGGTGGGTTCTGGACTCGGTTATTAGACTTCAGGGGTGGCCTGAGTCACCGAAACTTGGCCAAGTTGAGGAAAGGATGGGCAAGGTGGCGTGGGCTGTTCCGGTGGCCATAACGGGGCCTCTGTCTGGCAGGATGCACCTCTCCAGCCTGTGCTAGGGACTGTCCTTAGGCAAAGGAGATGTGCCTGACCACACAGAGCACCGCCTACAGCCTCCACGCACGCCCTCCCATCCGCGGTCTCCAGGCCCGGGAGGAGGCCCTGCTCCACGCAGACAGCACGCCGCACATGTGGCCAAGACCGCACCTGCGTGGCGGGACCCAGACTCCAAGAATTCCTTTCACTTTTTCAATATGCCTTTGCAAGAAAAAAAAATAGCAAAACGAAACAAAAACAGCACCAAGTATATTTTATTGTGGCTTTCTGGTGAGGGAGGAAAGCTGGGGGGTAATTTGCAGCCGCCTCACAAGTCCTTTTGAAGTTCTCTAAATAAGGAGAAGAAACGCTAAGGCTTTATTTTTTTCAAAAGCCCATTTACATTATGATAAAATACCTTCCTTGGATAAGCATAAAGAAAGTCGTTAATCTATATAGCTCTCCAAAGAATCAATCCATTCTAAACTTTTGTAGGATTTGTTACACCCTGTTCTGTTACAGTCGGCCCGCTCCGCCGTCTAGGCACATGGCTGTCCTTCCTCCCTACTCCCCACCTCCTCCAAGAATGAAAATAAAGTAAAGGTCTTTCATGGTAAACAAAACCAGCTGATTCTTCACAGAGAGCCCTGAATAGCTGGAGAAGAAAAAAAACTTACAATAAATGGTGCATTTTTTCTCTGCTGGGTATAGTATTCAAGATCAGGGCAGCATTCAAACAGAGGTCCTTTTTTTTTTTTTTTTTTTTTTTTTTTTTTGCTCAGCAAGAGAGTTTAGAAAAGAAGCGTGGGGTCCATTGATGGCGTCCCCCCTTTACATTCACAGGGCTCTATGAAACCTATCTTCCATGCCTTGTCAGAGGGCTTCTGGGGACCAATTAGTGCTTTGTTGCCCGGCTTCTTTGCTGAATCTTTGAGCAGCAAAGCGCTCTTGAGTCTCCTTATTTTGGCCATTTCAGTCATTACGCAGTGTAATAATTAATATGACAACTGGACGCTGGAGTTTGTATAGAAACACCTCAGCCCAGGAGCGCGCTGCCGTGGGTGGTAAGGAGCCACACACACAAAAAGGGAAGAATGGCGACAGAGAAAGAGAAGGAATAAAGATAAAATAGTTGACACAACGCGGACGGACATAAAACAGCTTGGCGTAGGGGTGGGCGCGGGGGGGGGGGGCGGCAACCGGCTGCACAGTTAACTTATTTGGAAACTGTTTTGTGATCAGCCCTGTGGCCAGGGCGGGCACCTGACAGCCCTTCCTGAGTCCTACCCACTTTGTGGACCCTTTTGGGACGTGGAGTTGGGGACAGCGGCTCCAGCAGCACCTTCCACCACTCAGGCCTAACCCCAGGCCTGAGTCCCAGCTCGGCCTCCATGCTGGGATTTGGCCTTTGCAACCAGCTCCAGCTTTGGTCGGGCTTGAGTTGGCCAGGAGCAGCGCTCCAGTGTAGACGGCAGAGGAATGTGGCACTGCCTCCCTGGAGGGACTTTGGCGAAGGGACGGTCCTGAAACACTGACACTGACCTGGCCACTTCCCCGGGCCTTTCTGTGCCCAGAGTCCGAGGTTGCATTGCCAGGCCAGGTCCTTGCAAGTGCGCCCGGGGTGCACTGCTTGCTCATGTTGGCATAATAAATAATTAGAGGGTCTAAGGAGTCAGCTGCGGCCCAGGCCAAGCACACAGGCCTTGGGCAACCTCAGGAGAGTCGGCACCAGGAGGGGAACAGACGCTGCTGCCTCCTCCAAACTGCTGGCTCCTCGGGGTCAGAGGCCCCAAGCCCACCCCAAGCCCTCAACCGCCCCCCTCCTCAGCGCCCGTTCAGCCTCAAACTCTTTCAGGGCCTTTCTGGGTTCACGGGAGGGGAGTCGTGACAGCACAGCCCCCTGTGGGCCTGGACCCGACCCCTCCGCGGCGGCCCTTTGCCCGTTCTGCGCCGGTCCTCCTTCCCCTCGCTACAGAGCTCCCAAGAGGGCGCCGCGGGGAGCCGGGGCCAGGGCAGACGCAGCACCGGAGCCCAGAGTCCTGCCCGCGCTCCGGAAGCCAACCCAGAAAGCAGAGGAGGTTTACTGGAGGGGCTGAGGTCAGTCGTGTGTCCTCATTGTGTGGCCACGTGTCCCGCGTCCATCACCTCCTCCCCAAGTCCAGGCGCAGCCCGACTCCTGGCGGCCCAGCCTGGGACTGCGGGGCGGCCAGGCTGGACGACCTCCACCCCACTCCCCCGCTCCCCCACCCCCTGTCCCAGCCTGGGTTTTGTGGCTGAGCAGGAACAGTAACTGACTAGATTTTCAGTCTTTCTGAGCAGAAAGGGTGACAGGAGCAGGTAACAGGAGATAATGGCTGCTCCTCCAAGACATCACAAATGTTGTTTAGATTTAAAATTGATCAAGACTGATGTGGTGATCTATTTACAAAGTAACCTCTGCACGGACCATAATCAGCTGAGACACAGTCCTTCCTACGAAGTCGGGGCTGGTGGCACAGGCCTGTCCTCCCTCCACTCTGGGGGGCCGAGGCAGGAGGCTCACATTGCCAGGCTGAGCAGTTAGTCATGAGAATTTGTACCAGTATATGACACAACTTAATTCTCATTTTTTCCCATTCCCTTACGCATCCTACCACCCCGCCCCCTATATACATAAGCTTTGTTTCCTTTTTTAAAATTATAATCTCATTATTTCCCCCTCAGTATTTCCCCCTTCACCCAATTTCGCTTTGAGTATTTTCTATTCCACAAAGTATAACATACATTCTAGAACTCATTTACATCCTCATTTTTTTATACCAGAGAAAAGATGTGTTTACACATCAGTGACCTATTTGTTTCACTTATGAGGATATCCTGAAGGTACATCCACTTGAATATAAATGATTCAATCTTATCATTTTTTAAGGGTAGAGTAATACTCCATTCTGTAAAAGAACCACATCTCCTTTACCCAGTCTCCAATTGATGGACATTTTGGTTGTTTCCAAGATTTAGCTATCACAAACTGAGCTGCTATAAACACGGGTGCATATATGTCTCTGTGATAAGAATCTTCTAAATCTTTTGTATATATATATACACCTAACAGAGGAATAGCTGGGTCCAAAGAGACCTCTAATCCTAGTTTTTTGAGAAATCTCCAAACAGATCTCCACAGGGGTTATATGAGTCTATACTCCCACCAACAGTGGAGAAGGATTCCATCTTCTCCATAGCTTCGCCAACATTTGTCGCAGAGCAACACTTCCGCCTGGGAAACAAGAAGCTCCAGCAGCTTCTCCTCCGGAAGACAGTAAATCCTCCCTGGAGGGTTGCTTGGGTCGCTTGCCACCTGCCGGCCATTTCTTAAACTGCAGCTGGAACTGTGAACACTGCAACGTAGGTTCTGGCCACACAAATTGGTTCAAGTCTATCAATTCTCTGCCATCAAATTCAGTAGAACATCGTGACATGTGTGTCGCGTTCCCCACGAAGCTATCGCGGGAAGTATGTCGAGGTGCTTTAGGAATTCACATTCAGAAGCTTTACTCTAGATCCTCCACATCACACTGGAGAACCTGCTTCTTTAACAAGTGGCTTGGGGCCCTTCTACATCGAGAGAGAACTTTGCCCCAGGGGCAAGGAGCACACGTCCTCTTTAAAGAGGCTACTCTTGTTCTAGAAGGGCCAGGGCTGCCCACGCGGTCTTACAGTGGCGGCTTTTCAAGCTGGCTCTGATAGTCATAACCAGCAGTCTTCCTGCCTCAGCCTCCTGAGTACTGAGATGACAGGTGTATGTCACCATTGCGCTGTCTGTCCAGAATAGGGAGATGCACCTTAGAAATCACGACTTTCCATCCCGACCTTGCTGCTTCATCCTCTGCTCCCCAAACCTCCTCTATTTCCCCCATCTTGTTTCCCCCAGCTTATTCCAGGAAGATGGTTTCATTAACTCAGAACCTATGACAGATAAAATACCTGCACATCCTTTGGCAAAAGGCAACCATGTCCTTAAAGTCACCTTCACCCACAGTCAGGCCTTACAGTCCTTACAGTCCTTACAGGCCTTACAGTCCCGGCACTTGGGACTCGTGTGCTTCTCACCGCTGCTCTGGGGTGTGCAGTCCTCGGGGGACGGCTCACACCCTGCACCAGTCATCACTCTGTGTGTGTGTGTGTGTGTGTGTGTGTGTGTATGTTGTGTGTGTGTGTCTGTGAAATGTCTCTGGTTCCAACCGACACTTGCATGATTAAGCAGAGTGAAGCAAATGGCCTCTTCTCTGTGTAGGATAATGTCATCCATGCTGCTTTGGTGGGGAGTGAGCAAAAGAAGCTGTGTGAGAGAGAACTGCTCCCTTGGGGCCTGGCTTCCTGGGGCGGGGGTCAGAATTTTCCTTCTGGGGACTTGGGTGCAGCCTGGGACATTGCATCCTAGGCAAAGCTATCTTTTCTGTCCTGGTGCTCTTCACGAAACCTCCCTGGCCTCCCTTGTCTTGGGGCGGAGCTCTGTGCCTTCCGAGGTCCAGAGTGAGGGCTCTGCTTTGGCCCCATCTGCACATCCAGCGCTCTGCAGGGGTCTGGGACAAGGCAAATTGTTCCCTTGGGCTTGTTGAATGAATGGACGGACTTGGTAGCAATAAAGCTGATTAGCGGTGTAAGGTGTAAGACTCTAGGACAAAGCAGATACCATGCAGATGTTTTACATTATTTTGATGGATTATAAAACTATCTTTCCTGTATTAGCGAGTCACTGACCTCATTTGCCCCTTGGTGTAGGTTTCCTAGAGCATCAGTCACTTTTCTGTGTCTGGGGTGAAACACACTACAGCCAGGGCTAAAGGAAGAGTTTCATTTGACTCAGTTTCCGGTAGGCTCAGCGCATGGTGAGAGGGCTCCAGGGCAGAATCAACATGGAAGGGCCTGGAGGGGAGACCTGCTCACTCCATGGTGCACAGGAAGTGGGGGGCACATGCATCCTGCCCCCGTCCCCGACCCACCTCCGACTCTGTGCCCTCTTCACAGCACAGCGAGTGGGGCGCCCTCATGATCCAGTCACTCTCCAAATTCATGAGATTTTAGGGGAACATTTTAGAGCTAAGCCACACTACCATCACCAGTGACCTTTTTACGAGACTCTCCAGCCTCAGGGAAAGAATCGGATGTCTTCTCCAAGGAGGACACAGAACCTTCGGAGGCCCTTCATGAATATTTAGTGTAGTTGATACTGATAGTATCACACAAGGGCTGTTGTTAATGTGTCAGAATCCTCCTTAATAATTGCAGAACTGTGAGAGGAAGGACCACATACTGCTGAGTGTGGAAAGGTCAGGCTGGTTGGTGGGGTGGGCAGAGCTATGGGAAGTTTTGATTCACAAATATTTTGAATGAAAGACTGGGAACATTTGAGCAAAGAATGACACTATCATCTTCACAGATGGCACAGAAGTGGAAGATGGATCATGGGGGACAGACTCCAACTCCCCTAAATCCTTTTCCTAAACTCACACCTCATGGGCTGGTTCATCAGGCACACTAACATGTGTACATTCCTGCAGCAAAAACAGAGAGGAAACATAGGAGGTCAGAGACTGTGTCCACCTCTGGTCGGCCTTGGCTTCCAGAATGAGGCCTGCTCCCCCCACCCCAGGGAGCTCAGTGCACACTCTCCCACAAGCCTGTGTGGTTCACCCGCTATAAGCCAGACGTGAGAGTTTCCCGGGTAGAAAGAGTAAAAGAATGTGTTCTGTTCCTGTTTTCAGGGAGTTCACATCATATTCCTTTTTCTCCCACAAAGGAGAACAGAAAGGCAATTTTGAACAAAGCCGGAACGTCCACGGTGTGCCAAGGGTGGTCAAAGGAAGGGGCTGTGGCCGTGCCCAGGATGCAAGCTGAGGAGATTCAGGGACCAGCGGAGAACTAGGCCATCAGAACTCTGCCTCGGGGTGACCCACGAGCTTAGATCAGAGCTCCGAGACCTCCGCTGCGCCTGTGAGACTCGGGCGGCCCCCGCCCCCTATGACGTCCTCACAGCTCCTTTCTCTCAGTCGGAGCATGGCCACCAGCCCCAGACCCAGCGGGGTCCTGCTGTGCTGCCCCAGGGCACCTGGTCTGCCTGGCCCGACACGCACCCGCTCTGCTTCTCCAGCTACTTGTATCCTCTGCTCTCCAGATGTCACAGTGAGCAGGGCACGTTGGACTTCCCTGCCTTGTCCCCATTGTTCCTGGGTGTGAGCTGGACTCCTGCTCGGAAATCCTGAAGTCTGTCAAACTCTGGGACTTTCTTTAGGAAAAGGGTTGTGACCAATTTAAATGTGAAATCAAGCGGAAAAAAATGAGTGTGTATTTAAAACAGAAAACTGAGGAGAATATCCATGATTAAAATCTGACCCGCTATCACAAATTCCAGATAAAGACTCTGATACAGTCAAATTTTGGATTGTAACTTGCTCTGTAAGGGGCTCAGAAGATGAGCCAGCCTTTCTAATAAGTTCTACCTTGATAAACAACTGATGTCTTGCAATATGAGTGCTATGTGATGTCCAACATCACGTGATCAATGAATTCTTTCAACCACTGGTTCTTTCTCTCTCTTGCATCAGAATAACAAGAGGGTATAGAGATTTCATCTGCAGAGGAGGATAGGCTGCTCATGGGTCACTATCTGCTCTGTAACACTTTCCGAAGTCTGATCGGTGAGCTACAGCCAGGTAACACTGACCTTTCATCTCACATCTTATGACCAATGCCAATGGGCATTTTTGAGATCTGTATAAAGGGAGCTGAGGCTACACCTTGTGTGCATCACATGGGTGCAGTTCTGTCCCTGGCAGACACTTTGTGGACAGTGCAGAGGCCTCTGGTCATCTAGGTGTAATGGGGCGCTGCTGGGCTGGCTCTGTGCGCTCATTGTCTCAGCCTGGGGATGTCTGGAGAGCACGTTCTACAGGGTCTGTTGTCTACAAACCATCTTCCCTTGTCAGGGCTGTACCTGATCAGAAACTGTTCTCCTTCTCAGTGCACTGTCTTTGCTTTTTGTGATGACTTTATCAGAACTTGCAGACTTGCATGGCACTGATCCATAGATGCTCTACACTGATCCATAGTCACTCCATTTCCAGGGTTCCTCTGAGGCCTGGGGCTACAGACAGACACAGCGCCTGAAGATCTATTTCATCAGCTCTGTGACGAGTCTGTCTCTGACCCTCGTGAGTAGGTTGCAAGCAAATATCAAATCAGTGGATGGATGAGCAAATGAAAACTGAGGCAAAGGCAAGACGCCATTGGATTTGGGCCAGGATGGCCTGTGTGACTTACGGTAAACGTGTGCCCTCGTCCTCAGAATGAAAATATTCATCTCTCTTTTACAGACAATGCACATGAATATATCCTATAAATCCAAATGGAAAACAGTTTGAGAGATGCAACGTGTAAGGGGAGGCCTAGGTTCTCCTTTACCTCAGCACAGAAGTTCATTTGGACTCACAGTTGTGGGGGTTCTGTTCATGGTCAGCCCTTCTCATTACTTTTAGACCTTTGATGAGGTGAAACATCAGGGCAGGAGAAGGTGGCAGAGGACACTGCTTGTCTCTGGGTGACCCAGAGCACGTAATGAGAAAGGAGCAGGAGGGGCCAGGGGCCAGGCGGCCTTCACAGGCACACTTCAGTGACTAGCCTCCTTATCCGTGCTCCCCCCGATTAAGGTTCCTCCAGCTCCTCACAGCACCATGGGCTGAGGATGAAGCCTCTGACACATGAGATTTCAGAGGACAGTTATCCGAGCCATGCTAAGTGCCACCCCTCACTGCTAACTGCCACGGTATGCGGCACCACCTCCCGGCTTTGACTCTGGACTTTCCTCCAGACAACCCTGGGACCTCAGGCCATTGCTCAACAGCACAGCCTCCCTGGCCCAGAGCATCTTCAGCTGTTGGAGGACACAGCTGTCCTGCCCCGGGGCTCTGGCCGCAATCCGACTTGTGGCTTTGGCACCACACTCATAACTGGGGGACAAATGTGCAGCACCTACCACCCTGCTCCAACAAACAAGCAGGCACCCCAACTTCCACGTTTGCTGATTCCGTGGTGTCACTCAGGGGACAGATGTCAGGCTGCCCACAGTGTCATGAAACTCATAACCAGAAGGGGATCACTGTAGTGTGTTGTGTGGTTTTTCTACTGTTTAATCCAGTGAATAGAAATAAGTATAAAAGCATAGATGGTGAGGAAATGCAATGATGCAATGAGACAATAATGGTTTTTTTCCCCAGTACTTATTGCATTTGTTTTTAATATAATTTATTAAATTGTAAACTTATATGATTTAATTTTTAATCATAGCTGTGGTTAGTGATAGGCCCACAAATGCTTGAAAAATCAGCTCCAGAGAGTCAAGGGGAGCCACTTTTCTTTCTTTTTTTTTGAGTCAGGGTCTCGCTTTGTAGTTCAGTAGTTCAGGCTGGCCCTGAGCTCATCCTCCAACTCACATTACAGCAATCCTCCTGCCTCTGCCCTCCGAGTGCTGGGATTACAGGCGTGAGCCACCACACCCGGTACTGTGGTATGTGGTTGTGATTGCTGCTGGGGTGAGTCTCCACACCCAGTATTGTATGTGGTTACCGGGGAATCGAACCCAGGCCCTTGAGCTTGCAAGACAGGTGCCGGAACCACTGAGCTAACTCCCCGGCCCCAAGGAACCACCTTTCTAGAGAACTGGCTCCCATTCCTCCGCATGCGACTCATGACCTTCTCCCACACAGCAGCCACCACTGTAGACACAGACTCACACGTAGGTTAGAGATTCTGTGCAGAGGCTCCTCTTCCACAGATCTTTGCCTCTGGAGAACCCTCATGGGTCTGTTCTCAGCTCAAAAGTTACCTTGTTCTCAAAGGAGAAGGTGATCAAGAGATGAGGAGGGAGAAGGGATAAGGGGAAAGAAATGAGCTTGTGTTGTGCGCATGTACCAACTCTGCAAAAGGATTGTAAACATTATATATTGCAAACACATACAAAAAAGGAAGGGATCAAGAGATAGGTGGAGAAGGGAGAAGGGCAAGGAAAGCGCTGAAGTAAGGGGGCTGGAATGTGTGATATACACATACCGACCTCCCGCAGGAGTGGGAGCCCTGTGGGCCACACGCGCGTCCTACTAAACTAAAAAATATTACTGCACTGATCAGGTCTTTCCCCTGCATTGAACTGAAACCAGCCTCCCCCAAACAGTCTCTCAGAATAGCTCTTGAAAACTTTATTTCTTCTCAGCCATTTTCAATATTTTACTTTCACGTTTATTTTGTCTCAGTCCTTGTGTTTCCAGTTCTTGTCTCCTAATAGAATGTGGAACTGGTGGCAAGAGCGGCCTTGACTCTCCTGGTCAGGGGCTCTAGATCAGTCCGGAAAATATCTAGGCAGCAAATGTTTGTTGAAGGAATGAGCGTGTGAAAAACAACACTCAGTGATCTCACTGATGCTACCAAGAAGGGATAAACATAATGGTTCCAGGAGGTTCAGAACAGACAAGCGTATCATTTGTATTTAATAGGCCTTTGATCAAATACGCTTGATTTACTAATTGATTTTATTATGAGCTAGTGTAATGCTAAGAATTCCTGGAATAGCCAGCCCTAAATCTTATTTCCTACTAATCATGACTTCATAGTTTAATTGCATTCGGTTTGCCTGAGGTTTGGGAGACAGAGCCCTTCAGATTTCTGAAGCATCTGTCTAGGAAAGAAGACTAAGAAAAGGATGTCATGGAAAAGAAGTTCTGAGGAAACTCATGAGTCAGGTGGATCTGCACAGCGGTGATTTTCTGAGTTAAGATATTGTCCTGTCCTCAGACAGATAATGCCACACCAAATACTGTTCCTTTGTATCTTACAGGGTTAAAGTTATATTTGTCTATGAATAATAAAATCTTCAAAATAGTAGGTTTAAGCAAAATTGAAGTTAGTTTTTCTCTTCCATCAAAGCCTGAGTCAGCAGTGCAAAGTGGTGTCAGGATCCTTCCATCTTGACCTTTTCTCTTTTGGCTCTGATGAGCATGGCTCTTCTTAAATGTCTCACAACCCAGTGTGGCTGCTCCTGCACCAACCAGCACTGCTGCATTCCAACCTGCCAGAAGGAGAAAATGGAAGAAGTGCATCCCTTTGCTCTGGTTTGAATCTGGATGCCCCTGAAAGCCTCACTCACTCCAAGGCAGGGCTTGTGGGAGGGGATGGGACCATGCACCCTGTCGCTGACTCCTTGTCAGGAGGCAGAGCCTGGACAGCAGAGTGGGTCACTGGGAACAGGACCTGGTTAGTCACATCTTCCTCCCTGGTCCCACCTGTCACTGTTGCTTCCACTGTCATTCCTGTCTACCATGCTGTTTCTTCTTTAGGCCTGGAGGACCATGGACTGAAATGCGAACTACAGCAAACCTCTCTCCCTTTAAATCATGAGTTTGGGGCATTGTGTCAACAGCAAGGAAAGTGACTAAGACAGATTCGGTACCAGACAAGTGAAGTTGAGACCGTGACTGTTATCTGACCATGCAGTTCAGAGGGTATCAGAAGTGGTTCACAGAAGGGATTTGGAAGGGTTTGGAGACCATGGCTGGAGAAGCCCCAGAGTGCTGTGAGCTAAGCTTGAGAGGAGATTCACTCAGAGCTCAGAAGACCAGAGGCTAACAGAAATGCAGACAATAAAGGCCAGACTCAGGAGGTCTCAGCTGGGAGTGAGCACATCAATGACAGTTAAACTCCAGGCCATATGTATTAAGCTTCCTTAGTTAGTTTAATTCTTGTTTAATCCTTCTTCGTGTAGTTATGAGTGGTGCTTTCTCTTTGATTTCTTTCTCAGTTCATTATTAGCATACAGGAACAGCACTGATTTTTGTGGGTTGATTTTGTATTTTGTACATTGCAGAATATGGTGATTAATTCTATGGTTTTATGGTAGATTTCTTTGAGTCTTCTACATAGTTATATCATCTGTGAATAAAGATCATTTAATTTCTTTCCTTCCTATATATATCCTTTTTATTTCTTTTTCTTGTCTAATTCCTCTAATTTTTTATATAATATTGAATTGTGAAAGAATACATCCTGTACTTGACATTGGTAGTATGTTTGTCATAAATGACTTTTAGCAGATTGAGATAAGGTCCTTCTATACTTATTTTCTTAGTGTCCTTATCTTGGAAGGATGTTAGATTTTAATCAAAGGCTTTTTCATACTTGTTGATGTGATCTTGGGATTTTTGTCCTTACTCCTACTTTGTGTGATGCCTGACAATTACTGACTTGTGTCGGTTGAACTGTCCTTGTCTTCCTGGGATGATGTCTACTTGGTCAAAGTATTATCTTTTGATAATTCATTACATTTTTTGTTGGTATTGTGTTGAGGGTTTTGCATCTGTATATTCATTACACAGATTGGTCACTTATTCCCTTTTTCACTGGGTCCTTGTGTGGTTTTGGAATCAGACAGTGGTTTCCGGATGGCTTCCAGGAACGACCTTGGGAGTCATCCTGCAGCTTCACTAAAGAGCTTGAGAAGTAGTGTCAAATCTTTCCTGAAGATTTTGTAGAATTCAGAATGGAGTATTATTCTGCAATTAAAAATGGTAAGATCGAGTCATTCATACTCAAATGAATGTACCTTGAGGATGTCCTCATAAGTGAAATAATAGGTCATAGATGTGTAAATACTGTGTCTTTTCTCTGTATGAGAAAATGAAGATGTAAATGAATTCTAGTATATAAAGTTGATATTGTGAAATAGAATATATTTAAAAGGAAAAAGGGTGTAGGGGCAAATAACGAGGGGAAAAATAATGTGATAGTAACAAAGAAAAAAGGAAACAAAGCTTATGTATATAGGGGGTAGGAGGTTGCAGGGTGGAGGAGAGGGGAAAAAATGAGAAGTCATGTCACATTCTGGTACAAACTCTCAATGTTGAATGCAGTGATGTTGTGTATTCACAATGTACCAACAGAGATTTGAATTTTTAAAAAAAGAATTCAGCAGTGAGTCTACTTGGACTTGTACTTCTTGGGTAGGAAGCTTTTTACTACTTCTTCAATTTCATTGCCTGTTGAGTTATTTGAGGTTTTAAATCATCTTGGTTCAGTTTGGGTAATTTGTGTGTCTAGGAATCCATCCATTTTTACTTTTTTCTTCAATTTATTAGCATATACATTTGGAAGATAGTTGTTTATAATCCTTTTGATTTTGGCATGGCCTATTGTGACTTTTTAAATTGTAAATTGTACCTATTTGGGATTTTTTTGTTATATTGGTTAAGGTTTTCTATTTTATTATTTTTTGGGGAATCCTCTTTTCCACTCACTGATCTTTATATATATTTTTATCTCAACTTCAGTGATTTCTGATCTGATTTTTATAATTTCCGTCCTTGTACCATCTTTGGGTTTAGATTGTTCTTGCTTTCTAGGACTTTGAGGTGCATCATTAGGATTTTTATTGGGGTTTGCTCTGTTTCTGTGATGTGGGTATTAATAGCTGTAAACTTCCCTCTTAGGATTGCTTTTATTGTGTCTCTTAAGTTCTGGTATGTTGTACTAGCATTATCATTTAGCTGTAAAAACTGTCTTATTTCTTCTATGATTTTTTCTGTAACCCATTATTTAAGAGTGTATTGTTTAGGTTTTGTGCATTTTCATAATTTTTGTATTTTCTTTTGTTGTTAATTTCTAGTATCACTGTGCTATGGTATGATAATATGCATGGTACAGTTTTATTTATGCTTGTACTGGCAAATAGGTGGTCTAATTTGGAGAAAGTTGTATGGGATATTCTGAGAATATGTATTCCTTTGTGGTTAGACAGAACAGTCTACAAGTATTTATTAAGTCCTTATTTGAAGTTTTGGTTTGATTCTGATCTTTCTTTTCTGGGTGTTGAGGTCTGCCACTATAATTGTGTTTATGTTTACCTATCTTTTATGTTCAGGTGTACTTATGAAGTTGGCCATGTCATTGCAGGTTTTTTTTTTTTTTTTTTTGAGACAGGGTCTCACCTTGTAGTTCAGGCTGGCCCAGAGCTCAGCCTCAAACTCACATCACAGCAATCCTCCTGCCTCTGCCTCCCGAGTTCTGGGATTACAGGCGTGAGCCACACGCCCAGCACTGTGGTATGTGGTTGTGATTGCTGCTGAGCGTGAGTCTCTATGCCCAGTATTGTATGTGGTTACCGGGGATCGAACCCGGGTCCGTGCGCTTGTAAGACAGGCCTGGAACCACTGAGCTAAATCTCCAGGCTGGCCATGTCATTGTTTAGTGCGTATATATCAATAATCACTCTCTTCCGGTTGGATTGTTCTCTTAACTGATATATGGTGTTCATCTTTTTCTCTTGATAAATTTTGGCTTGAAGTTTAATTTGTCTGAATGAATTTCTTTTTGAGTTACATGTATTTCTTATATACAACATATCACTGGATTTTATTTCTTGATCCATTCTGACAGTGTTTGTTGATTGAGGAATTGAAACAATTCACAGGTATTGACATTTCTGTCATTGCCTTAATTTTCTGTTGTTGGTTCCTTATTTTCCCATCTACTTAACTATCTGGTGTATTCATTCTATTAGATCTCTTATCCCTGTTAGTTTTGCTGTCTTTTTCTGGGATTTATTTGATAATATTTTGTAGCGTGGGTTTGATGGACATGGATTTTTTTTTTTTTAGGTGCTCTTTTTGTAGGATGCATCAGCTTTGTTGAAAATGTTTTTCTTTTCTGGCTTGAAACACTTCCCTCCAACCTCTCCCGGCCTTCAAGGTTTGTGTTGAGAAGTCATCTGTAATGAATTTACATTCACAAGAGATTTGTTGCTTTTCTCTAACTGCTTTTAAGATTCCTCTCTTATGTCGCACTTCCAGGATTTTGACTCTGCTGTGTAGTGTGCGCTATATATCTCACTTATCTATATAGTAAATAACTTTTCCTTCTTCCACAAGTTTTCTGCTATCATTTTATTAATCAGATTTTATATGCTATCTTCTGATTTTTAACTAATTCCAATTCATCTTAGTTTAAGTCACTTCAGAGTTGTGAGACTTATTTTTCATGTTCTATTGTTGTTTCTGTGCTATTTCTCATAAAGTGATCACTGACAACAGCCCTGTCTTCTAGTTCTATCACTTTGTCCTCACATTGGTTACTTCTGCTGTCCATACTTTTGATAGAATTTTTAATCTTTTGAATTTATGTTTGAGCCTTTTTATGGATTATAATTTTTTCTGATGAGTCATGTTTTGTGTCATTTTGTTTAGCTCTGCTAATTTTTTATTCATGTCTTATATGGATTCATTGATCATTTTACTTGGCCTAGTATCTGTTTGTGTCTTCTGTGAGCTTGCCGAATGCTTCATTGATCCATTTTTATCTCCTTTGATATCATTTAAATGATTTGAGCCAGCAGTCTCTGGCTTGATCCCCTTTGATGTCCTATTGATTAGTTTGGTGGAAGTTGGGAGTTTCTGGAAGCATTTTGTTGGCCTGTCTTCTCATATTTGTACTTTTTATTTACTGATCTGTTTTACTTGTTTCTGTTGAGGCTGATGAGTTGACTGGAGGGGAAAGATGGTTTCTATGTGGAGACCTCTTTATTTAGTGTCTGATTCTCAGTGCTATTCTTTGGGCATGGCCACTTACCAGTCTTGCTTGTGTCCCAGGACAAAGCTATCTCTGTTTACCTGGAATGGGAACTTGAAGCGTACTTGGTCCAATACTGAATCACCCAGAATGTGCCACAGTATTGCTAACAAGCCAGAGATGATTCAGATATTGGCATTCCAAGAAAATCAACTAATAGCAAATGCTGTATCATGTTGGCTACTATTAAAAAAAAATTAACATCAATTATAAACTGATTATTGAGAATCTCTAGGACCAACAGGCTACCACCACAGAATTATTGATCTGCAGTAAATTTCTTTTAAGTAGAACAACATTATCTCCACAACAACAGAAAAGTATTCAAAAATAATAACATAAAGTTAACTACAAATCTAGATATTCATAAAACTTAGTAATTCACTAGAAAAGATAGAAAGAGTGGGAACCAGACAATTAAAAACTAAATTTGATAAATTAACAATGGAATATGAAAAGGACAGAACAATGAGATGGGTGATCCCACTGAGGAGTAAACAGAAATTAATACTGATAGAGGACAGATGCAGGAAAGAATGAGCAGGAAAAAGAAGAAAAACAATTAAGCAAAATACAGAAAATAAAAGAATGATAAGAGCCAAGAGAAAAGGTTAAAAGGGTGAAAGAGTTAAAAAGAGGGGAAAATAGGAAAAAACCCCTAATCCCCAAAAGTCCTAATGAAGAAAAGATTAAAATAACAAACAATAGAAAAATCAAAACAGATTGAGTGAAAGAAAACTTTCCTGCTTTTGAAGGTGTGGTTTCCGCCCAAGAACATGAGCTGCAACCTAGGGATCCAGCCAGGCACAGATTTCTTTGCTTAGCTTGGGGACCGGTGGGTGTTGAGGTTCCCTCCCCGACTCAGAGGCCATGTGCTCACTCGGCCTGGAATGGGCACCATCCAAGCCACAGGAGGCCTTGCTCCTCTGAGCAGCACTCTGGAATCTCTTGGGCATATGCTGTGGGGTGGGGCTCAATGGACTGTTGACATGTCAGCGGTCACAGGACCTGGTCACTCTCCTCTCTCCTGGATCACAGTCCTTGTCTAGGATCAGGATGGCTGATTAGTCCTTGCCTCTGCTGCCCAATGCCATGAGGAAGCAAAATGCAGCCCTGACTTGGAGTTGGTAGATGCTTGTTCCCTCGCTTTGGGTAGAGGGAAGTCCCTTTGGTTTCTACCCCTCATTCTTCCCACTTGCAGTGGAAAAATTTGCCTGTGCCATTGTATGTCAGCAGTGGTTTCCATTTTTATAGGAGGTCGCATCTAAGAGTTTGTCTAAAACTCAGAGATTTTGTGCTTGGGCTTTTCAGTATTGTTGGAACTGTTAAGACTAGTGACTTTCAGAGGTAAACAAATGCATTTTGCATAACGAAACATACATGAGCCTTTCGGGTCCAGTGGTGGAATATGATGGTTTATTTCTGGTTGTCTCCTGACAGCCTCAAGTGCTCAGAGGTAATGTCTGTGGAAAGCACTTGGATTCTGGGGCCCCACAGTGGGCTTGTTTTGGGGAGATAGGGCCTGGTGAGTTGGCAGAGGCTGATCCCTGGGAGCATGAGCTGGAATGATCTCTTTCTCTCTTTCTCTCTCTCTCTCTATCTCTCTCTGTCTCTCATTCCACCCTTTGCTCTTTGTTTCTTGGTCGCCATGAGAGGAGTGACTTTTCCTCTGTTATTCCCTTTGCCTTATGTGTCTTTCTGGAACTGGGTGACCAGGGAATGAACATGAACCAATATTAATCTTTCCTCTTTTAAACTCTGAGTGTTGAACATCCTCAGCAATAGGGGAAATGACCAAGAAAGTCTCCTTATAGGACACTTTTTCAGTGCTGCAAAGCCTTTCTCTTGAATTGCTTTGGTCAAATATTAGCCTCGCAGTTGCATAGACTTGCAGGGGAGGATGGAAGATGCATTCTGTATTCTAAGAAGCCTTGGGGACACCTGATATTGCTGTAAGTGAAAAGGATTGGACACAGAGAAATCACTCCCTTCTCTACTAACTGGGCCAACAATGTCTACACATTGCTCCGAGTGCTACTCAGTCTGGTCATGCTTCTGTGAAACTGGTTAGTAAGGAAACGGGAATAGTTTATGTCTAGATGTCTCCCAAAGTCTCATGTTACCACAGGCAGGGCTTTGGGGAAGCAACGAGACTGGAGCACTGTGGCTGGCTTGCTGTGAGGAGCGGGGTGTGGTTGGAGGAGGCAATCACAGAGGACATGATCCAGAAGGTTAGAACTTTCTTCTGGCCCCTCCCTTCATTCTCTGCTTCCTATCTGCTTCTCTGTGTGCAGCTGTCCTCCACCAGCACACTCTGTCATGCCATTCTGCCTTGGAGCTAGCTGACTTTGGGTTGAAATCTGAGCCAAAATAAACTTTTCTTCCTGAAGTGGTGGAAGTTGGGTATTTTGTTACAATGATGGAAAGATGTAAAACCAAAAGCAATGAATTTAATCACCCTGTTGCTCAAGGGGCAGTAGGCAGTGTGGCTTCCAGGCCTTTGCTGGGTCTCCAGTCCCCAGGTGGTGTTGATGACATACACACACACAGTGGATGCAGGCAGGTGCTAAGCATGAAATGGGTCTATTCCACAGTGGGAGCACTGAGGTTAGGTCATGGATCTTAAACAAGGCCAAGGACAACTCTCTGTCCTACTCTCCAGAAACAGGAGTGCACTCACTTTGGATTGTGAGGGTAATTCTTCTGGAGACAAGAGAATGGCTTTATTACCATGGAGCCTCCTGTATGCTCCCTTATGTTGGTCCAGGAGCCTCCCTCTGGCTCAGAGGGAGAAGCCATCTCTCACTTCTAATGTTGTGCAAGTATCCATGAAAATATGGCCCCAGATTCCCATCGGAATCACCTGCCAACAGTCCCCTTTTCTAAAGTCTGCACAAATGCATGAAATTAGTTATATATTCAAGGGCATATCCTTGAACCCATAGATCTAGTTACTACTCTGATACCATGTCAACTGTCATTGTTTTAGGACTTCGAGACTGTCTGTGCAGGACATGCTAATATCCACTTTGTGACTGTAGACTCAACCCTCAGTTTAAGGATTTATAAGTGGAGTCCAGCGGAATACAATAACCCACAAGAGAAAATCACTATAAAGAGATCTGTCAGTCTGCTGCCACATTTCTCCTCTTTGCACTGGAAGAGAAGTTCTGAGGTCCTTCCTCCTCACCTAACCAGTTAAAGGACCATATCATAGAACTTAGCTTATGTTCTCTGGAATTCGTGGGATGCAGAGATGGTAACCAACTCATATACACATGCAGAAAATTAGGAAGCTTGTATGACCACTGAACATGAAAATGGCTACAATGAGAAAAGGCAGGACCAAGGTGGGCTTTCTTTGAAACAGGCTGGATAATGAGATGAGTCCAGAGGGGACCCTGGAGCCATGTTTATAGCTCACGGTGGGGAATCTTCAAGGCCCATACATAATGCTGCATTAGAAAAGTAATCAGAATTTTTTTGTAACAGAAGACACCAACTCCAGTTTACAGCTGTAGATATCTCCATGAAAAGCAAGTATCTTCCACAGTTCCAGACATCTGGGTGTGAGAGGGGTCAGGGATGAAGCCTTGATCTTTATCCTGCCTGGTGATTTCAAAAGTATAGGACAAGGAAATTACCCAAGGCATAGACAGTGAACATGGAGTAAACAAAAATTATGTTTAGACGTGCAAACCCTGCTCCAAGAAATATTCTAACTTAAACCATCGTGAGGTTTTTTTCTCCCTCTACATTAGTGAAGACTTCAAAATTTCCTAAATGTTCGTGGAGGTTGAAGCCCCAGTTCTGCATATCTGACTTTTGTCTTGTTCCTGCAGTGATAAACGTAGAAACATTTGAGTGAGTGTCAAGACACTGAGTGCTGAGTAGGAGCTTGTTCAGACTGATAAGTTTCTTCATTGGATTCGGCCATGTGTGACTGCTGAAAGTATCACACCTGCTTCGTGTGTGTTCCAGGGAAGATTTTGTCCAGACCCACATGGTCTCCTGTTCCTCAAGCTGGGTGCAAAGCAGGAAGCTCAGCTCCTATGAGGCCTCTTACATTTCACATTCACCATCCCCAAGGGCGAGCCCAGGTGGGCCACAAGCTCGCCTGTTTGTCCTGGACAGGGCGGTGACCTTGGCGCTGTAAATGTCAACTCAGCAGACCTGTTTACTCACCCCGGTGATGTCTGGTCTTTGTAAATCTGAATTTACTTGTTGATATTGATCAGTATCAACATGCGCAACTCGCATCGCATTGGAAGAAGTGTGAGGAAAAGGCAGCACTTTACAGGTAAACAATAAATTAGCAGAACTGCGTTGGAGACAAAAAGGAAGGCAGAAGTCTCTCAAGGACTTTGAATTTAAATAATCCGCTCTTTAAAGCTCTTAGATCGTTGGGAAAGTTATTCTTAAAATTTAAAACTAAACAATAATGGGGAAACTAAATGTATCAAATTAATGGGACATAGCTAGGATGTTGTTTGGAAATGTATCATTTTAAATCTATTTATCAGGAAACAGAGAAGGGTGAACACAAATGAATTCAGTACTTAGCCCAAGAAGGTGAGAAAAGACAAGTCAGACACAAAGAAACAAGTAGAAGAAATCAGTAAGAGAGGAAATAACATAAACACTAGAGAAAATCAGGTCTGTGAAATATTTACTCTTAACTGACAAAAAAGATAAGTGAAATTACAATAAATGAAATATAGAACAAAAAATGAGAAAATAAATTTGGAAGAAAACTGAGCTTTAAAAAATATGAACTTCAATATGTTGATAGGTTGATTAATATCTGGGGAAATATAAAATGAGAGGAAATAAACAACATAAGTAGGTCAATAACAGTTGAATTAATTACAATGTCATCTACCGCTCTTTGTGGTCCCCTCCCCAGATTTTAGGCTCAGTTTATTTACAAGAAGCTTATTAAATCTTCAAGAAAAAGAAGTTTCTTCTATATGTTATTTGAGAGATTATAAAAAGCAGGGAAATCTGTAACACTTTTTGTGTAAGTCTTCCACAATCCTGACTCCAGAGTAAGATGATGGTATATATAATGAAATTGTTCTATTTTGTTAATAGTAATTGAAAAATCCTGATAAAATATGAATCAATAATATCTAGTAGTTTACTTAACATTAATTTATCATGATCAAGTATAGTTTATCCTATAAAGCAGGAATCCAAAAACTGAGTATGTAATCACCACATTGATAGACTTGCGAGACCACGCCATGCGTTTTCACGGTAGATATCAGTAGATCATTCTATTCAACATGTGGGGATAAAAGCTCCATAGATACAGAGGCGATTCTGTAAAGCTGATGAAGGTTATAAAATCAAATACCTACATCAAGCATAATACTCATGGAGAGGCTTGACTGTAATTATATTTAGCTGGAGACCTGCAGGTGCACCCACAGTAACTACTACTGTGCACAGAATTCCCAGATCAGCCAATGGAAAACAACCACAATTTCATCTGGAGTATGAAAGAATGAGTGCAGATCAATGGATAAGTAAATTAGGGAACATTAGATCAAGACGGGGCACTTTCCAACCAGACAGTGAGATATACTACCGAGCAATTCAGTGCACACAACATGGTTATGAAACAAAAAGTGCCACGGTAGAATAGACTGTTGGAATCCCTTCCCATCTTGTCCGTTGGACGTGGGAGCCCGATCCAATATAGACCTGGATCCAAAGTCAGAATGAAGTCATGTCATATTCTGGCACAAACTGTCAATGGTGAATGATGTATATTCATAGTGTACCAATAAAGATTTGAATTGAAAAAAAAAAGTCAAAGTGGATGTCAGGGGTTTAGCTTGACAGGTGCAAGGTCATGGATTTGGTCCTCAGTACCACAAAAAAAAGTCAAAGCAGAGTCTTGGGCCACACTTGTCCCAGAAGAAACTCTTCTACCACATCTTAGAAAATATAAAACATCAGTGACCAAAGCGTCACTCCACAGCATGAACTCATGGTGTGGAGAAAGAAGATAAAACAACCCCAGAGCCTTTCTTTATTTTATAGTCACATCAGCCAAAGATCTCGATGGGTGAACAAAACTTTAAGAAGATAAGAGGAAGGAAGAGCAGAGAGGGCAGCCACGGGATGGTGGCAGCGGTGCGTGCGGAGGGCGTCTTCAGTGAGACACACAGGCATGAGGTCGGCATGTACAATGTAAAGACCCACACGGACGTCCAGGGGAGGCGGGAGTCCTGGGGAGACTGGGTGAAGGACGTACTGGCCATGATGTGGGGGATCAAGTAGCATCAGCATATGCCCACCCATCAGTTATAAAAGAAATGCAAATTAAAGACAGCTGCAAGATGCCCCTTCATCCTGATCAGAGTGGAGAAATATAAAAATAAATGGCCCAGTTCTGACTTTTGGACAACTAAGTATTTAAAAAAGCTCCACCCAGGACTTTTTCACACTGGTGGGAATGTGGCCTGGGACCAACTTCTCCCAACTGTAATCTGTGAGATCAGGATTTTATGTTCTTGGTGACTCAGAACCCACTTCTGTCACCTGCAGACAGGAACAAGGTTGAGCATGTTTATCACAGCATTATTTGGGCTTATTAGTGTGAGGAAACTTGGATCACCCAGAGGAAAAAGAAATCTACAGTGAATGTGAATACTATAATAAGTCCACAGTGAAACATCACCAGCTGTGATGTGCACACACAAAGTCCTGCCTGCATTTGATGATACATGTAATGTCCGGCATCTTAGAGAAGTCGCTCCTAGGAAAACGCAATGTATGCGAGGAATCAAGACAGAAGAGAATGAATAAGTAAAAACAGAGAGAGAGAGCGCGCCAGGGGTGGTGTCACACGTCTAATCCCAGCACTCTGGAGGCTGAGGCAGAAGGATCACAAGTTTGAACTCAATCTGCATGAACTGATGACTTTGCAAGATGTCCCAAGAAATTAAAAATGGCATCAGGATGTAGCCCAGTGTGAAGGCCCTGGGTTCAACCTCCAGGATACCTCACCAGAGAAAAACTACCAGCTAAACAAGCAAACAAAAGCAAGAGAGGAGTTTTGTTGGCTTCGATCACATGTCAGGACAAGGGTTCTGATTGATCCTTCTGCACACAACATTAAATTAAAAGTGGTTGATAATGTGGAGCTTCCGAATCCGCAGAGCTCTATTCAGAGACTGTCAGCTACACCACTGGTCATTTCACGGCATGGATCCGCTGCTGCTCAGCCACAGGGGTGTGGGGTCTGTGGACCCCGGAGAGCTCAGGCTCTGCACTTTCTCCCCATCTTCCTAGTGCCCCCACCCCTTCCTTGTTAGTCATGGCCATATATTCTGTTCGAGCAGATTATCTAAAAGCTTACGTCACAAGTGATCCAAAACCCAGTGAGTTCGTACCTTGGTCCACAGATAAACTTTTGTCCTTTTCCCAAATGTTTAAAACAAGCCAATAATTCTCTCTCTCTCTCTCTCTCTTTCTTTCTCTAAGGTAGAAATTAAGTTTGTGCATTCCTCTTAATCCAGTACCAGGGCCTCTTTTTGTGAAATAGGTAAATAGGTTTAAAAATTTCATTTTTAGCGGGGGGAGGGGGGCAGGCAGACAAAAGTGAAGGGCTGTCATGATTTTCTCCTAAAAGCCATGGTGCTCTCACTTAATAAAGGAAAGAGTATTTCAGAGCCTGAGAGTTGGAGAAGGGTGAAGCACTGTTTGCATCTGGGCTGTGATACTGACCTCTGGGGACTCCATGCCTCTCTATACTGAGGACAAGACACTTGTCTATATCTGTGTCACCTGTTTGTCTGGGCCCACTTCTTAGGAGGAAACCACACAGGCAGAGAGCCGGCCAAGTGCCGGGCCAGTCCACAGGCTGCGGTGGTTCTTGTTTGCTTTCATCTCCTGCACACTTGTTATGTGCCAAGTGTCCACAGAGCAGCACCGAGGGGTGGGGCAAGGGTTCCTGGGTGCCCCTGCAGTGGAGGCAGCTGCTGCCCTGTCCACTCAGGGGAGCAGACCCATACTGAGGCCAGGTAAACGTGGGAGCCATCCAGCTTCCCTGTGGATGAATCAAGGTCTTGACCTTCCAGGTTCAATGACCCTGCGCTCCATCTTGCTGTAGGGAACACTGGTCAGACACCCACGTGTCCCGGGGACAGCTGCTGTACTTTCTGCCTGGGATTTTGGCAGCCAGTGGGAAGCCTGGCACATGGCAGGGGTGGGATAAACCCTCAACAGCCCTGAAAAGCCCTGTCTTAAAGACAGCCAACAGCTCTTCAGTGGTAAAACTCGGATGAACCCTTTGGTTTTTTAATCCAAAACTTGCAGCTTTTTTGGCAGATGCTTGGTTTTTGGGTCAAAGAATTGTGGGAGGGGCAGGGGTGGGCTTCTAGCAGCCTCTGTTATTGGCCTGTGGTCTCACAACCCATTAACTTCCCCTGGGTAAATATTAAGCAGGCACTCAAGGCCTGTGCCCCGGATATTTTGCATCCTTCCTGATACTAGCTTGCTGGTGTTTTTCTCTACTTGGTTTTTCCTTCTAGCAGCCCACAGTCCAACTCAGCTTCCTCATTTGATAAAATGGGGTGAACAGCGTTGTCCTGCTTCCTGGAAACCCACTCCTGGGGCTCTCCAGCTCACATTAGCCCCTCTCTGTCTATCACAGCGTGGGCGGGGATGGCTCCTACATTTTTGTGCCCCGTGTATTCCCAAGGCCCCGAAGGTCACACACACTTGGCTCTGCATCCTCTGCTGGGAGTCTCCGCGGTTGTAGAAGTTGCTGCAGAACCTGTGATGGATTTCAACCTGCACCCCCACCTCTGCTCGTTAGCTGGGGTGCTCTATGCCCTCATCTATACATAGATTTCCAAAGACAGAGCACAGCATGGCAGGTTGCTTAGTGGGCAGTAAGAGGGATTGAAAATAATCTAAACTAGGGTCCTGGCTGTGTGTACGAGGAATGAGGAGGGAATTGTTCTCACTTTTTTAGCATCTGTGGAGAGCAGGTTACTCCAGCTAGGGCAAGCTGCTATCCAGACCACTGCCTGGTCGCTGGGCACAGGTGGCCCTGGGCTCTCTGGCCTCAGCCTCTGCCCAGGGCAGTATGCCAAGTACAGCCTCCCAGGTTACCAGGACCGTCCAATCCCTCCTCTCACCCCCGTGCATCAGGGAAACACCCACCAGGGCCGTGACCCTGCTGGGAACTCGTCAGGACACAGTCTGTGCCAGGTTAAAACTCTAAGCTCCACAGTGGGGCCGACGCCCGGGACCAGAGACAGCTCTTCCCGGCAGCCAGCATGTCAGCTATGGTCCTGGAGAGCAGAGGCTTTGGCCGAAGATTTTCTGACTTCGGACAGGTGAGCCAGGTGGCCTCAGCTACCCAGGGAGAAAGAGGTCTTAGCTGGGCATGGGGTGCGTGCCAGTCATCTCAGCATTCTGGGAGGCTGAGTCAGGAGGATAGTGAGTTGATGCCTAGTCTGAGCTTCTTACCAACTTACCAAGACCCTGTCTCAAAATGAGAAGGGTGGGAGAAGTCCAGTGCTCCATCCCTAGGCCAGGGTGCCTGTCTGTGGGAGAAGTCTGAGAAAGAAAATGCTGAAGCTTCCTTCATGAGTTCACCAAGAAGGACGCAAAGGATGAGAATGGCCGGAAGTCATCAGGCAATACTGTCCCTAGAGTGTCCCTGGATGGAAGAACATCCATCCCGGGAGTGGGGGTCTCATGTCCAGAGCGGCCACCAACCAGCTGCGTGTCCTTGGACGAGTCCCTGCCCCTCCTTTTCCTGTTTTCTCTCTAGGCTGAGGGCGGGTTGTTTGCGATGGAGGGTGCGGGGAGGCAGAGTCTCCTGCGATGTTTATAATTTACTTCGGTTAGGAAGATGGCAGATTGTGGGAAACTGATCCCCCTTCACCTTTGGGGTGCAGAGGAAGCGCTGAATCTAGAAGCTCTGAGCTGGAGGGTCATATTCCTCAACGGGCATTCATTGCCACCGGCGCATAGCGATTCGGACCCTAAACGCGTCTCCGGATCATGAGCGTGGTGCCCTGCCCCAGGGCTTGTGTGTTCTCTCCGCGAACAGTCGCAGCTTCACAGCTTGACTTCCGTACATCCTCCCCAGGCAGGAATCGCGGTCCACTCCGGGACTCGGAGCGGGAGGGGCCCTCAGCCCGCAGGACAGCGCGGGCCGCTAGGGGGCGCCGGGGGGGGGGGGCGCAGGGACGGCCGCGGTCCAAAATGTCATCCTGTGGCACAGAGAAGTAGAGGATCCACAAGTCGTCCCTGCAGCCGGCTGGTCGTCCCAGAGGCAGATGCCAGTGCCCCGTGTGACAGGGGTAGGATGGCCGGCCGGGGCCGGGCTGTGCCGGTCCTGGTTGGGTCCTGTCGGCTGTGCCCTGTTGGCCGAGTGCTGACTGTCAGCCATCGGTGAGCGCCTGCCCCTATGGAGCAGCCCTGCCCTGGAAGAACACTCCCTGGCCCAGGCCTTAGCTCAGGAGGCACCGCGCCTGCCTTACAGCACAAAGGCCGGAGTTGCATCCCTAGTACAGCAAAAAAAAAAAAAAAAAAAAAAAAAAAAAACCAAAACAAAACAAAACAAAATGAAACAAACAAAAAATAAAACAACAATTATAAATTAACAATATGCAGAAAAATCCTATCTAAAACAGAGCAGAGTGACGGACTAGGGTGTAAGGGGTGCAAAAATCCTCTCTCTGGACAGAGGAGCTGGTGTGTACACTTTGATGTGACTCACCAGCTGCACACGTTTGTGCAACGCGACGTGGTGGAGAAATGCACCGGAGCTTGTACTAAGCTTGTACAGACGTGGCGGGAGAGTTGTATCTTGTGTTGAGTCGGGTTCCGTGTGTGTGTGTGTGTGTGCGTGTGCGTGTGTGTGTGTGTGTGCGTGTGTGTGACATCACACCTACAAATTAACATTTCCCTCACGAGCTCTGAAACACCAAGATGGGAATCAGCACTCGTGGACTGACCTTATAAAAATGTGTTGCTCATAAATCCGAAGTCTGCTCTTTTCTAAAGATAACAATGCGTTTTGTGAACATAAACGGAAAGAACACGCTGTGTTTATTGAATGCATTCACTGTTCAACCATCGAAATTCTTTGATTCTTGGTTCCTAACAAAGCTCTTCCTCTTCCTACTTCTTCCTATGGCGTTTGTGGGTCACTTTCTCCACCCGGTTCCCACCCTGAATACACATCTGGGTGCAAGTTGACGTGCAGATCTGTGGAAATAAATGAGGTGCAGCTGTGAGATGATCAAACTCTTCTGGAAGAGTTTCACCCAAGGCCCACGACTGACTATATCAAAAGCTTCCTTTTTAAAAGTCCCTTGAACCGTGAGCAGAAATTACTGTTCTAGGTGAGTCTACTGCTGGAGCAGGACCTGGTTCAAGACTGTCACTCAACAGTGGACATCCTCAGACAACCACTTCCCCTGGCTTCATCTATTTCCTATTTGCAAAAGAAAAGCCCCTGCGCCATGAGGACTAAGGAGTGCTGCTCGCAGACCCTTTGAGGAGAGCTGGCCACTGCCAGAAGCGACTTGTGTTAAGTGATCAAAGTCTCAACCCGGCTCCTGGCAAATGTTGGGTGCTCGGTCAGTGGCAGAAGTAATACAAATGTCCACACCGTGCTGCAGGGCCTACTCATGTTCTAAAAGAAAACTTGCAGACACACTTGAGCCAGAGTTTTAGCACAAGCCTGTGCATTTATCAGTGATTCTGAAATTTTCTGTAATCATCCAGAAGGGTTTAGAAAGTGCACAAGGACCAAGGCACAGCTCTTTGTGGGGGAGGGATCGGTGCAGACCACTAAGCTAGATTTGCACATGTAGTGGAAACCAAGAAGACTGGATACCAGGTGCTGTTCCGGGGGAGATGGAGCTGGACTCAGTGATGAGCGGGACCGCACACGGGTGGAGTGGGCAGAGTCAGGCCCCAGGAGGCAAGCACTGATCAGTATCAGGAACCACTTGCTTTTCCTAGAGGTCAGCTGGAGAGAGGAAAGTGACGAAGTGAAGCAGACACAGAGAAAGCTTTGTCTCTTCGAGGAAAGCGGAAAGGACGGAGGACTCAGAGCTCTGTGGTAGCAGGGAGACTGAAGCCAGACTGGCCGTGGCTGAGGAGGAGCCCGGAGCAGGCTCCCGGCCACACAGTGACCTGCGTCATTCAGCCACTCACTCAGCCTCGCTGAGGCCCGTCAGTCACCATCCAAAGTGGGGGGTGGTAAATGATAAAAACCATCTTGACATGAGAGACTCTGAATGAAGTGCTTATTGTAATTCCCGGGACATGATGGTCTCTTAGTGAACAGTACCTCACAGTGACTCTTAGAAAGATGGCGTCATGCTCTAAATGGGGTCCTATGACTACTCAACCTTCTAATTTATTTGAGCTCCTCTCCACATTTTTGTTTCATGAAGACTTCTGGGAAAATGTGAAAATGTGAATTTTCTGAACTGCAAGGCAATTTCCCGAAAGGCTCTGGGGTGGACTCAGTGCTACTGTCCCAGTCACTGATGATCTTCTTGGGATGTCCCGCACCCTGGAGATGACAACTTCATTAACCTGCCAGTGAAAGCGCGCTCACAATGCACATTCTCCTCCCAGTCTTTGGGAACGTTCTGCATGTTGGTGCTGTACACCATTTCAAAAATAAGGCTTATTTTTAAAGGTTGCAGAAGTATTTGGCAGACTCCAGAACACTCACCTTCGTTCTACCTCCTTTCGCACATGATAGATCCTTAACGCCCTTTGCTTTTTATTGAAAAACATCCACCTGCGATAGGTTATTTGTGTACATTCATGCGTTTTGTGACTCTTTTTCAGCAAATGGATAACTGAGATCCCAGCTAGAGGAGTACATTCATGCTTCCTGAGATTTTGCCAACAGCTTAGCTGCTAGACTTTTAATTCTAGTTTTAAACTTTTCTCTTTTTTTCCTCTTTATCATCTGAATTTATTTTGATAAGAGTTAAGATTAGCATGATTTTTTTTTAAGGTTTTTTTGAGACAGGGTCTCGCTTTGTGGTTCAGGCTGGCCCTGAGCTCAGCCTCCAACTCACATCACAGCAATCCTCCTGCCTCTGCCTCCCAAGTGCTGGGATTACAGGCATGAGCCACCACGCCCGGCACTGGTATGTGGTATTGGTTGCCGCTGGGGTGAGTCTCCACACCCAGTATTGTTATGTGGTTACCAGGGATTGAACCCGGGTCCTTGCGCTTGCAAGACAGGTGCCAGAACCACTGAGCTATATCCCTGGCCCCAAGATTAGCATGATTTTATAGCTGAGGGAACAGAAAGGCTGAGAGATTTGCCCAAAATGGTGCAGGGAACTGGGAAAGAAAAGGTTTCAAGCCAGTCTTTAAATTCAAAAGCCTACGAATATTCTGAATACTTTCCACATGTAGTTTCCAGTGTTCTCTGGGACACTTTCACAGCTGTATTATGTTGCCTCTAAGTATGTTTTGGTTCATTGTAAATGTGTCTACTGAGGAAGAATTTAGCTCCCAAAGGGTAGGAGTGTTGCTTTATTCATCTTTGTGTCTCTCAAAGATACAAAGCAGATGGTGCCAAGCACTTAGTAAGTGCTCATTAAAAGGTATCGCTCTTGCAGGATTGACTGGTGACACCCAAGAATAACCAAAGTGAAAATGGGTGAAGAGCATCCCGGGGCATTTTGCTTCCCCTGACTTGGTATCTTCCACCACTCTGTAAACTTCCGGATAGAACACACACAGCTGATTGAATTTCTTGGGAAGAATGTTCTGAACTGTTGGGAAACATTTTAATTGAAAGCGTCTAATTCCACAGGAAACGAGCTACATTGAAGACAGCTCCAGCCAGAATAGCGCCATCTCGCTGATATTCTCCCTTAAAGAAGAAGTGGGTGCCCTGGCCAGGGTCTTGCGCTTGTTTGAGGTGAGTGTTGCCTCTGTGCTGTCTCGGGCCACGCCCGGCAAGGCCCAGTGGAAAGAGCCTCACTTCCGCTGCACCTGTGGCGCGAATGTAGTCAAGATAAGTCTCTGGAGCCTCTCTTGCTCCATTTACACCATAGGACTGACATTTCACGGCTGCTTCCCTTCAGCAGGGACTTTGTGATAAAATCCAGGTTGTACATTTCTAGGTTCATATTGCCTGTGATCATAGTGGGAGACTAGACAAAATAAAATTCATCATTGATTCTTTAATTTACTAAATTAATATTGTGTCCTATGTCTAGGGATAAGATAAATCAAACACCATCCCTTCCTTGAAGCAGATTAACCTCATACTGTGCTTCAGGCAACAGCTACTATTTTTCAAGATATTGGTAGATATCTTATGTTAAAGAGATTTCATAAAGAATATGTATGGGAAACTTGGGTTTATGTGATTTTTATCTGATTTATCATAGGACTTTTAGAGTCTATAAAACTCTAATGTCCATAGCAGTTCATTCTGAGGGGAACATGTATTTACTGTTTTCTAAGGTGATTACTGTGGCCCCAATTTAAGAACACTATTAACATCTGAGGACAGAATTCAGGAAATGCTGATTTGGACTTAGGTATGCGCAGTTTCCAAGTCTAGATTTCTCCCAGGTGCTTGGCTAATGCGGTAGCTGGGTCTTTCCTACCTGAGGGTGCTTTAGTTTCTACCGTGTTTAATGCTCTCGCAGTGGAAGGCAGGCTCGTTGTGAGGACGAAGGTGCGGGGTTCAGTGTGCACCAGGTGTTCATACATTCAACCCTCCTTCCTGGACACGGCCAAGTGTGATGTGCTCACCCAGGAAAATTACCAAGTTTCAGGAAGGGCTTCAGAAAGGGCTGGGGAGACAGAGCGCGTGAGGCCGAGCTGTGTTGAGCAGCGTGGAGCAGAGGTGGGGCGGAGGAAGCTCTCTCAGTGACCATAGCCGGATAAGCACCATCTTGCCCAGTCCTATAAAAGTAGAATGAATTAGGAGCTCTTGTCTCTGTTTTTTGAAGAAAGAAACTGAAGGTTAGAGAGGTTCATTGACTCAGCCAACATCACCAGCTGCAAATGCGGGTACTGTTACTGGAACCTGAGCCTTCTGACCCCAGACCTGCCCTCTTACTTCTCTCTTCACAACCTCAGTAGAATTTTATATACATAGATTGTTTAAGTGAGAACAAAATATGAGCAAAGGAAATTAGAATCATTTTACTCCTTGCTCTGGATTTTAAAAGGAATATTTTACCTGGAGTTCTCTAACAAAATTACATCTAGGGATGAATATGTAAGTAAACGGAAACAGAAGAATTTCAAATAATTTAAGTAGATGCTTCGTCCTCCATAAAGGAGAATGTAATTCTGGCTCCCAAAGCGCAGCTTTGTGTAGAGAATCCCTTACAAAGGGGACAGTGGGGAGGGACAAAGAGTCACTTTACAGTGGATAAAACAGGTTTAGAAAAAGTCTGTTTAAAAATAATTGAACCTGGCTTTCCAAGGGAAGGGTGGATATATGCCTGGCTGAGAGTTACCGAGGTGTGTAGAGACAGACCGAGCAGTAAATTACTCTGGTGATCACATCTATGTCATTAGGCAGCGTGTCACAGGTCTCGAATGAGGGGCCTCATGCCTAAGTCAGAGCTAATAGATTAAATAATAGTAAATGAACCGGACAGTTACAATCTAATAAATTAATGACCGGTACTTTAACTCAATTTTCAGAGCTGGCTGACGTGTTCCTGAGAGCTCTGGTGTGTGTGTGTGTGTGTGTGTGTGTGTGCACGCACGTGCGTGCATGCGTGTACTCACGCACACACTCTGGTGAATTTTCTGGAGCATTATCTAAGATCTCATCTGCTCAAGTCCTTGGGAGCGCTCTTGTACCCATTTTATGGAGGGGAAGCTGATTAAGAAAGAATGGATGTCAGTGTGCATGGATTTTCTCCCCTCAGGAATATTTCCAGAATTGTTTTAGGAACTGCGAAGGCCAGCATATCTCTTATACACTTATTAACATCCTGGAAAAACTCAGGGTTAAATTATAAGCACCCAAAGCGCTGAGTTAAGGGAAAGAAACAAATTCTAATATTTGCAGAATCACATTATATGACAAGCTAAGCACAATATCCTGAGTGAATCAGGAAGCTCGACTCCTCCACTTTTTTATTAGTACGTGTTGGTGATGCAGATGAGTGGCTCTTCTATGGCAGGTTAGTTGACCTCTTTAAACTTGATGATCTCTTCTTGCGGATGAGGAAGCTGAAGTTCTGTGAGGCTGGATGACTTGCTCGGGGTCACACAGCGGATGTGCAGAGGAGATGGGTCTGAACCCTGGTCCCGGGCCCAAACCCCACTCACTACGGCTCCATCCCACGTATCCTCCCTTCCTGCTGTGGGCGTCCGAGGCCTGCGCAGGCTCACCCACAGGGGACCCAGGCTGGGCTCTGACCTCTCTGCATCCCAGTTCTTCATCCGTAAAATGCGAATAAAGTGGTGTCTGCTTCACAGTGTAATTCAGAAGATTAAATGACTTGATTTATGTAAGAAAAAAACTTCAAAACATTTATTGTTCACTAAGCATTGCTGTACATTTTTCTGAATGCAATATTTTGAGATAAGCACACATTGATACATGTAGATCAAGTGTGTAACTTTTAACTTTAAAGTACAGTTTTCAATATAATTGTATCATATTTTATTTGTTGGCCTCATTATTTCTGGAGTGCAGAGTGATTCCCGAGTCATGCAGCCACAGATGACCCTCCAGCAGTCACCATTCCACTGTTATTTAGCATGTAATATGATAAAAATGATTTTCTGGGTTATCTACCTGGGAGTAGAACTGCTGAACCTCGGAGTGGGCATTTTTAGTTCTAATAGACGCTTCTATATTTCTCTAACTGCCATCTAACAATATAATCCCATTAGTTCAATACAGGACCACTCGTTTCTCAATTCTTTTAAGAATATATACTTATTATTCATTTTAATTTTGAACAATATAATGGATTAGATATGATGTAGTGTTTTAGTTTCAATCTCTCAGATTATTAGTGAGATAATGTTTTCTTTTCATATTTCATGGCATTAGATTTTTTTGTTTTGTAAACTGTGAATTATTCACATCAATTATCATTTCATTTTTTTGCGAATTTGTCTTTTTCTTACTGGCTTCTGACATTTCGTATAATCTTCATTCTCTCATGTATCTGATAAACATTTTTATTTGGGTTTTTTGGGTTCAGTTATCGCGCTGAAATTTTAGATTGCATTGTGCACAGTGCTCATCATTCTTTTATGGGTTTTGGATTTTTTTTTCTTTGTTTTTCTCAAAAACGTTCTGCTGGTGTCTCTGAAACCCCGCTGGGAAGTGGAACCACTGTGCTCAGTTCTTGCCCTGAGGGGCTGGTCTGTCACCAGGTCCTGGGCTGACAAGTCCTCGTGGCTCCTGCTGGGTGCGGTGTAAAGGCGACGCCACCTCCTTGGACTCTCTGTTTTTAAGCACTTCTCTAAACATTTTCCGTAGCTCTTCATATTTCTGGTCTCCACTAACTTGTACCCTATGCTTTTGTAGGAAGACAGTCTCCTGAGAATTTTTATGGGGGTGAATTAGTAATGAACTGTAAACTTAGACGCAGGCTCTGAGGGAAGAACCGAGGGGGTGTCGTCCTGCCTCCTGCTGCTCTGCCAGTCACCGTCCCCTGTGGGCTCCAGGGAAGGAAACCAGCAGGGACACAGCTCCTCAGAGTTCCGAGTTCTGTATCCACCTGAGGTGTGTGGGGACCTCAGTGAGCACCATCTGATGGACAGAGACGCAGAGCTCCAGATGAGGCGAGCTGCCCGGCTAGACGGGTGCACCTGAAAATCTCCCCAGAGTTCACCACTGTGTTCACAGGAGACAGATGGAAGGGCGCAGTCTTTACTCGAATAATTGCTTCCTGCGCCCTCCTGTTGCCTGTGGAATCCACTCCTGCTCCCTCATTATGTGTCCAGTTAAGTATCTTCTGCGTGTCTGCTGCTGTCAGACCTTGTTTGGGTGATGGGGCAGGGGGTGTGAGCTAGACAGTCACCCTCTGCTCCGTCCGAATGGACAGGTATAGTGTGGTTACTACACACAGTGGCTGCCCCGAGAACTCCATGTCCTGTGCCCATCCCTGATGAAGTCTTAGCTGGTGCCTGCGGGGTTGACCAGTAGGAGGCAAAGAAAGTCAGTTCTAGAGTGAAGGGTCAGCCAACTTGAAAGTAGGAGAGTACAAACAAGCAGTCAGTTATGAAACCTTCTACTTTCTATCTGCCACGAGGGGCACAGGCCATTCAGGCAGATGCATGCCGCATGCGACTCTCAGGTGTGGACTAAGGTGTGACCCAGCGCCTGGCAGGCAGGACAGGACGGAGGTGCAGTCACAAGGTCTGCTTTTGGCCCCTCGTCTTAGATCCACAGAGACATGAGCAGGAAAACATTTACCAAGAAGCCATCTCTCTTTAATCAAAGTGTGGCCCTGGCGTTTCAATGGAGGAAAAATGTTTATAACCCAAGTGATGTCTTCATTTTATTTACACATCACAATTGTTCATAATGATGTAACTCACCATGTAACTTACCTGCTCAGGAAAACAACCATTGTAGAACTGACCAAAGTCCTTGGGTCCTCAGAGGCCACTATGAGCCTGAATTTACCTATACTGTTCCCTGGGATATTACTTAAATATTCATTCCTAGTATAAGGTTGTGATGTACTCACAACTTCAATCTCCATATGACTATCCTACTGTAATTCTCTGGAGGTCCCACCTGGGGATGTGGTGGAATGGGTCAGAGGTCTCTCTGTGGGCACAGAGTTCATGCACATGAATTGCCCCTGTCGCTGGGTAGCTGCCCATTTCCTGCCAGTGGGCACTGAGGTTTCCTCCCACTGTTGGTCTCAGCAGACAGCGGCCCTGGACGTTCTGGAGGGGCAGATGACCACACCAGAGAGGAGGAGACGCTGCAGTAGAGAGCTGGTGCTGTTTATACTGCTGGATAGTTCATGCTCTGTCGTGTTTGAGAACTCACAGCACTCGCAACTTTTCTTGTGAAGTGTGGTCTCCTGCTGCCTCAGTGCAGTGCCAATCGGGGCTTGCTCCTTGGTGGCTGGACCAGAATGGTTTGCACGTGACCACATGATCGTTATGCTGCAGGGAATCAGAGCTCTTTCCTGAGGCCTCGAACAGAGGCTGGAGAAAAACTGCTTCCCGGCTGTGTTCAGGATATCCTGGACCCAAGCGCCTGAGAGAGGCTGGGAAAAGCATCTTAGGTGGAGGGTGAAGAGTGAGACAGAGGCCTAGGGATGTTGGGTGAGAGTCAGCTGAGTGCCAGCTGGCCCCTCAGTGGTCTTCCTCCAGGGTACAGCGGACCACTCGGTCCCTGTAGAACCGGCATGTGCTTTAGTTCTCATTAACCTTATTTCAAGCAAAAGTTCAGAACAGCTAATTAGTGTGTCCAAAAGCCAGCGGCAGCAGAACCAAACTGGGACTGAGCTCAGCCCCGAAGCACCCTTCCCCCACTGCGCCAGCCCTCTGCCCCGGGAGTCTGGAAGGAGGGTCCCACAGCCTGAGGCCGCTTTAACCTCGAAGGGTTAATGGTGAGGTCGGGCACGTTTCAAAAAGAGGACCTCACACATCTTACTGAAGAAAGGCTGTGTGGAATGACAGAGATGTTGATTATCCTCACTTGATCAGCTGCAATGTATACTCGTACCAAAGCATCTCATGGACCCAGAAATACGCGCAGTTACTTGTCAAGGGAACATAAGCGGACCTCAGGGAAACCAGGAAAACAAGACAATTTGCCTGTGGCACGAATCCTACAATTTTATCCATTTGTTTCTAATTCCCCTTTAAAGAGATTTTTGCCAAGGATAGAAGGGGAGACTTCTGATCCATCCTTACTCAAATAAATGAACCTCACAACTCAGCTCACATTTCCTGCTCCAGAGTTCTGGTTACCAAGACTTTACATGGACAGTTTTTATGTGACTGTGAACTCTGGAAAAATCATGACGTTGGTTTGGAAAAGCCTGACTCTGTCTGAGTCTTGCCTGCCTTTTCTCAAATGTCCATGGCAATGATACAAACATTGCTTCTTCCACAGTCCCTCACGAAAGACCTGAAGAAGGCGTGTGGGTGGCTCTGTAAGTCTGCACAGGTCTCCTGTTTACAACGGAAATTCATTACCCCAGCTTTGTTTCCAACTAGACCTGGAAAATAATTTCTAAGGCTTCTCTTAGCAGTAAGATTACTCATTGCTAAAGACCTATACAGATGAGCCGGAAAAACTCCAATAAGGAAATTGCATGGCAAGCTTAAGAGTTCACTGCTAACAAACTCACTCACATGGGAAAGAACTCAAGAATTCAACTGGATGTGTAGTGTGTACTTAACCAGAAATTCTGTCACTTAAGACTCCTGGCAATAAGTAAGGGTTTCACACAATCCTGTTATAACCCGTTTTAATGTATTTAACTCTAATCTTTTTTAGGAAGGATTTAGGTATGACTTTTAAATACGCTTTAATTATTCTTCATATTTTATCAAGTGGTTACCATTATAACCATCTAAGAAATAAAGTCAAATGTTCATAATAATGTGTTTTTAGAAATGTTGAACTATGACAAGAAGGAAGCCAAATCACTCCTAAATCCATCACCTAAACTCAGTCACATTTAATGTATCTTGAAGTCATACTAGCTGGAACTCTGCTTTCTAAAGGTTGTGTCATCTTCCACTGAGTAACTGCACCATAGTTCACCTACCTGCAATTGTGGGGACTTGGTCGCTTAGAGACGGTGGTGAAAGATTATGAGCTTTTCCCATAGTCTGGATCTCCAACAGCAGAGAAACAGTCATGGGATGTAAGGCACTTTGTGGCTGTTCTCGAAGCAATGGGAGTGGGTGTCCCGGGGGCGGAGTGTAGCGGGCCCACGCTCGCAACCTATGAACCTGTGATCTGCCCTCCAGCATTCTGCCACCTCTTTCTTCCCTGTCCACCTTCACGAACTTGCACAAATAAATGAGTGAGCCAGAGGCATGGCTGTTTCTGGGTCTTGCTTTGCCGTGGTCCTCTCTGTCCGAAGCAGGGATTGGTTGTCACCTCACCTGAAGTTCCAGCACAGGTAGACAGCAGGCAGAACCCTCACGTTCCTCTTCCCGAGCCCAGAAGGCTCACGTCGCTCTTTACTGCTCAGCACGTGACGTTTATCAGGGAGAGAAAGCTTCAGAGGCCCCGCTCTCTCCAGCCCCTCGGCTTCCCCCCTCCCCTCGGGGGCCTCGGTGGGTCTGTGGACCGCAGCACCCTGTGTCCCTGGGGTGAAGGGCGGGGCTGAGGAAGAGAGCAGGTGAAGTTCACGTCCCGTGTGCCCTGTTGTAACCACACGTGTCCTCTCTGTCCTCTCATTTACAGCCAGGTGAAAGATCCACTTCTTTGCCACAGGTTGATGATTTCACCCCTTGTCATTTTAGCATATTTCGCATTTTCACATTTTCAGGGAACTGTCTGTCCATCTGAAGATTGGGCCGACCCCAGTGACTTACTCTAATGAGCTGCAGGCGCTGCTCTGCGGTATTCTCCACCAGGAACAGCCAGGAAGTCAGAGGCCTTCTGGATGGGAGCCGATGATTTCCAAGCTGGTGTTTGAGGGCCAAGTCAAGGACATAACTTTATGTGTGACAAAAACCATCAGAGCTAAACTACATCTAAAGGCAAGAAAGTGGAGAATAGATGGTAATAATCACTTTTGCATTTGTTGGTGTGTGATAAAGCGGCCCCACAGTTCTTCCATCCTACGTGGGCTGCTCCCCCAGGAAGCCCCCAGGGGCTCAGCTTGTGTTCTCAAAGTCGGAGTTCCGCTGTGCTTCACAAGATTCCACCAAATTCCTTCCCCAGCAGCACTCATTTCCACGTCCACATCTGCTTCTGAACCAACTTCAAGCATCCAGATTTCGGTAGAAAATGGAGATATCTCAGTACTGGAAGTCATACCTAGACTCTGACCACCTTCTCTGTCTCAGAAAGAGAAAATCTACAGGTAAAGTGAGACTTTTGAATAACCAGCATCATCAATAGGATAAAAATTAATATTTTAGGGAATATCATAAATTATACAACCAGCCTTGTGCTTGTCATTCACCTTCTGGTGATTTTGCATCTCGCATTTTAAATGCCAAATGGTGACATCAGGGGAATTTGTTTGTGAAGTTGGTAAACCCCATGGCTATACAGGGAAGACCAGGCGCTCAGATTACTTTTTCCTAAGAACACATTCCAAGTGTATTCCATATAAATCTGAGACTGTTTGCATTTGTTACTTTCCTACAGTTTTTAAAAGCACTTAAAATTTTTGTGGAGGTATTGAAGATAATCAAGCATAACATTAACTTGAGAAAAAATATGTACAACAGAACGAACATCAATATATAAACAATTATCACAAAATAGTAAATATAGGCTTATAACAAGAGAAATTGCATGAATCACTAATTCAGTAATATAGATTACCACTAACCACAGGGAAAATGTTTAATCTCATCAATAATTAAATAAAAAATTGAAAAATCAATTATGGACGATTTTCACCTATCATGTCAAGGATACTGAAAATCCTGAAAGATTTTTCAGATGGGAAGTATGGGTATTTTGAAGAAAAGTAGAATAGATGTGCTCATCTTTTCTGGAGGAAAAGGGGGACATACAATAAGTCCTTTTAGAGGACACCCAATGTGGCCCCAGTCATGTATCCTGGGGAGCAGGGAAATCAGGTTAGGCAAGAAGAGACACAGGCATGTTGGGATATATGCGCTGTAGACGTACATATGATGAATAATATCATTCGTTGTACTCAGTGTCAAAAATACAAAACCGTACACATGCCCATCACAAGAGCACCAAGTTTGTGCCCCAGATATGGTCACTAAGAAATGGTTCGCTGGGTAAAGGGCGGCTCGTGCCAGAGGGGATGCCTTGACTGTCTTCGCATCCTGGAGTACCTAGCCTGGCCTGTGATATCTGACTAACAAAGAAACTCTTCCGGGAGACACATGGGCTTCCCGGTGCCCTGCTCTGCCCATTATATTTCAAAAACTCTCTTCTCCTGTCTATATAATGAGTCACCAGGGTCATGTGGAAGTGAGGGTGCTGTAGAGCACAGTGGCCTTTGCCCACGTTTTACCTGCAGATTTTTCTCAGGTCTCTTGATAACCTTGGTCCTTTCTGGACATCATGCGTCCAGAACAGCAGCTCCTCGCCCCTTCCACCTTCACCGCCATTACACCCCTGTGGATTGCAGCGCCCTTCCATCCTTGCAAGTGTAGACGGGCCTGTCAGACTCCCCCGTCTGTTCTCAGCGGGGAGCTCAGATGGATCTGACTGACATTCAGGGTTACATTGTTCCTCTGGCCCAAACCGCACTGGCCTTTAGCTCTTTCAGAATAAAAGCCACACTCTAAGGTAAGCTGCATGTCTGGCGGATGAGCATTCTGATTTCTCCCACTATTTCCCCACTTGCTTCCACTGCCCTGGAAATGCCAGCCATGTGGCTGCCCCCTCCACCCGCAGGCGCACTGTGCTCAGCACCTTGCCCTCCACCAGCCCCTTTTGGATGCAGATGTGTCACCCTCTTGAGGCTTCCTGTGCCACCCTGCCTAAGGTGAAGCATAACCTCTTCCCCTCAGACCTGGCATCTCCTGCACCGCCTCAGAACCCCGTGTCCCCTTTGCCCATTCTGCCTTGTGTTTCTTTCCCTATCTTTTGTCTTCACAAAATATGTGACTTACCTTCATTGTTTATTTTTGTACTCCTTGATTTTCACATAAACTTTATAAGCCAAAGAGCATCTTCGCCTTTCTGTGTACTCCAGGCAACTTGAAAGGTGAGTGGCACCTGCTGGGTCTTGTATTTATTTGTTGAATAACTTAAATGAAAAGTAATTCAAGAGCTGTTAAAAACAGTCATCGCAGCACTTTTGCTGAGTGCTTACCATGTGACCAACAGTGTGTGTGCGTGCATGTGCAAGTGCGCGTGTATGTGTGCATGTGTGTATACATATGAGACTTTGCCCAGCATTCTTGGGAAACTTAGGAATCAGATGCCATGAAGACACCCAATTACAGAAGGGGAAGCTGAGGCTAAGAAACATGGACATAAGTACAGTCTAGATGTAAAGCCAGTAGGTACCTTTAGGTAACTTAGGGACTTTTTTCTGCTCTCACTGAAGAAGCCTCTGCGTCATGGTGCTTGTGCTCATTTCCTGCCTCTGAGTCTCAGCCTGTTTTAGTCCAAGCCGGCCCCTCACAGTCCTCTCTGTCTCTAGGAGAATGACATCAACCTGACCCACATCGAGTCCAGACCATCCCGTCTTAACAAAGATGAGTACGAGTTTTTCACCCACCTGGACAAGCGCAGTGTGCCCGCCCTGTCCAGCATCCTCCAGATCCTGAGGCACGACATCGGCGCCACGGTCCACGAGCTCTCGCGGGACAAGAAGAAGGACACAGGTAAGAAGGCGGAGCCTGGCTGCACGGGGCCTCCACACTGTCTCTGAAAAACAGCAGCACAATTCTACCTACCGCGGGCTCGCTGGCATCAGGGACAAGAGGGAGGATGCAGTCCAGGGACCCGGCAGAGCACTAGGCCACAGCCGCCTGGTGAACTCTCTGTCGCTGAAATTTCTGCGTTTTTGATGCCCGTGTCAGTGCATTCTAAAACCTCTGGCTGCAGAGGCGCCACTTCCAGGGAGCTCCTTCTAAAATGCAAACTCCGCTCCCATTGGAGGGCTGTTAGCAAGCGCTTCTAGAGGCGGGTGCTGCAGCCAGGATTTCGGGCTCCCCCTGCTGCTCTCTCTGCACCTGCCTCTTCCATGAAATTGCCAGTGTCTTGTAACCAGGGGGTCTCTCCTCTCTGTTTCCATCCTCAGAGTTTGGCAGCAGGCTTGGCATTCAGCAGACCCTTGTGAGTGACTAACCACAGGCGTTGTCAAGCCCCGCAGTGTCCCTTAATGTGCTGACCCCTACCGCCTGCGGCTGCTCCCTGGAGGGAGAGGGGGCGGCACGGAGGGGGTGGAAGTGTGGGCTGGGGTTGGATGGATTTGGGTTCCAGTCCTGCTCGGTGACTTGGGGCCCCTGACAGGCTCCTGAACTGTTATTTCTGATGCTTCTGTGAGAACTAAACATGAACCGACGTAAATGCAGTTTGAGACAGTGGCTGGCCTGTCACAGGGCTGGCTGAAGGGCACAGCAGTGCCATTATGATTACCATAAGCCTCAAAAGACTGGGGGGAAACAGGTGATTGCTTTTTAAGGCCCCAAGAAGAGCAAGTGTTAATAGTCTTTATTTTTAGAATTGTATTAGATTACAGAAAAATTGTACAGAAAGTGCAGGGAATTTCTGTGTCTTCTCTCTCTACAGGCATCATTTTTCCTATTAACAATTTCTGTAAAGGTTGAACACTTTTGTAGCTGAGAGGCAACACTGAACTAAATGAAGTCTACACTGCACATTCAGGGTCATCTTTCAAGGGTCCAGTTCCTCTGGCCATGACGAGTGTCTTTGTTCATGTGTCTGCTTCTCAGGCTCCTAAGAATGCTTTCATCAGCCTCCAAGTATCCACTCTCACTCCATTTTTACTCCCTTCTCTGGAAACCAATGATTTTTTACTATTTCTGTAATTTTTCTTTTTTCAGAAAGTCATTCAGTTGGAATGGTTGTATACAACCTTAAGTAGGTAAATAGCTATAGCAGTGTATAATATACAACCCTAAATGTGTAAATAGACATAACAGTATATAGTATTCAACCCTAAGTATGTAAATAGATATAGCAGTATATAGTATAGATTGGTAAGGCTAGAACCTTGTAGACTGGCTTCTTCCTCTTGGTCACAACCATGTGTTCTGACTCAGTAGCTCACTTCCTCCTTTGTTGAATAATACTGCACCGTATGAATTATAGTGTAGCTACTCACCTAAGTGATGAGCTTCTTGATTTCTTCCAATTTTTGGTGACTATGAATAAAACTACTGCAAATATTCATGTGCTGGTTTTGGTGTACATATGTTTCCAGCTCATTTGAATAAATATCTAAGTGTGTGATTACTGAGATAAGATGCCTTTAATCAAAATTTTTTCTGTGAGTAAAATCAAAATTTTCTTTTGCAAACACTGAAAACTTTAGGGCAGGAGAATTTCAAGCACCGTGGCTGCATGGCTGGTAGATACTGTCATCAGTAGATAAAGTTCTGGAGTTCTGCTATACAGCAGGCTAACTCTACCTGACATAGGGCTGTATTTTTCAGAAAAGCCAAAAAAAAAGTGTTTAAGTATTTCCACCACAAAAAGGTGATTTGTGTTTAAGAAGACAGTTTGTACTTGAACATTGATGTGTATGGAAACAGTGCAGCTTTCTCTCTTTCTTCCTTCCTTCCTTTCTTCTTGGGGAAACCAATCCCTTGAGCATGCTAAGAATGTATATAGGTCTTACTTATCAATTTAAAAGATAGTCTAAAACTGGCATTTTAACAGAGTGGTGCTTTGAAATGCACCCACTTCGTAGCACAGACTGCTGAGATTACTTAACAGGCAGCTCCCAGGCCGCCCAGGAGTCTGTGGCCATCCTGCAGGGCTGGGTCCAACTGGATCTGCTGGGCTGTCCTGGCTCAGAGAGACCTGCCATGCTGCTGGGCATAGGCCGATTTCTCCTCTGCTCAACCCTTCAGTCTTCTTTTTCCTTCAGCCTCCCCAGTGGCCTCCTTGATGAGTATCCTCTCTTCTTTTTCCGGCCACCTGCTCCCAACAGGAGCTGCGGCCACAGGACAAAGGGCGTGCGGACCCCGGGGCAGCTCTGCCTCTGGCTGGAGCAGGTGGAGGCCGGGCCAGCTGGGGCTCTGAGGTCAGAAATCAAAGCAACTGACAGGCCGCAGGCGCCCCTCGGAGCCAGGAAGACGTATGTGGGGCCAGCTGGAGGGCTGCTGCCTGAACTGGTCGTGGAAGGGGTTTCTTCAGGGGGATAGTTAGGAGTCAGGCCAGGAGCCAAGGTGCTGGGGCCTGGGGTGACTTGGAGCAAATTCCTGCCCCACTGTGCTGAGTGAGGGTCACCAGAGCGCCTGCCTCTAGAGCCCTTGCACTCGCACCCAGGGCTCAGGGAGCTTTGTTCTGTCTTTCCACTACAGCCACTGCTGCTGTAAACAACCACATGAGCAAGGGGGCACAAAACCCGGCTGCACACAGCCAGCTCTTCAAAGGTTCCGAGTGCAGAATGACCCCAGGTCTTACGGAAGGGGGCTGTGACTGATTGTCCGGGGATGGGGGGCTGGAAAGAGCCATTCAAAGCCCTGCTCCAGAGGGGACAAGACACCCAGGTCCACAAGAGGGGGACAGGGGTGTGACTGACTGGGCACCCTGAGCACCTGGCAGTGTGAAAGAGAGAGAGGCCGGGGAGCACAGAGGGAACACAGAGGGAGCACAGGGGAGTCGCATCCAGCCCCTGCTCTGGGCTCCTCACATTGCTTCTCTAAACTGCAGAGTGTGGAGGTGGATGCTCGGGTGCGTTCCCCTGGGGAGAGAGAAGCCAGCTCCGGCCAGCCCCAGACTCCATGTGCTCCTGCTCCTTGCTTATGGGATGCTTCGGCGCCCATCCCAGAGGAGTGCCCCTCTTGACCTTGACGTCACCCATCAGACACTGGTGGCCCAAGGGTGGGCGCCCAGAGGGCTTTGGTGTGGGTTTCTCTGAAGGGGAGAGGGTGGGGCCCCGAGGCAGAGCTTCACACGGGAGACACTATTCCTGTGCCGGATTTTTCTTTCTTCAGGGCTGGGGGTGAGGAGAGGTGCAGGCCAAGCCTTTAAGTCCTTCTCTGGACAAATGCCTTTTTTAATCAAGGGCTCAGATCTAGGGCGAGGCTGACAGCAGGTTCAAGTGGGAGACA
>PVIR01004975.1:0-75083 GCA_004026965.1 Petromus typicus
ATCCTCCTGCCTCTGCCTCCCGAGTGCTGGGATTACAGGCGTGAGCCACCACGCCCGGCACTGTGGTATGTGGTACTGGTTGCTGCTGGGTGTGGGTCTCCACACCCAGTATTGTTATGTGGTTACCGGGGAATCGAACCCGGGCCCTTGCGCTTGCGAGACAGGCGCTGGAACCACTGAGCTAACTCCCCGGCCCCCCAAAATTCTTACATTTCATTTTTCTTTGTTTACCTAACATTCTTTGTGTACATTTCACCATAAAAGGCTTTCCCTAGAAGTCCTTATTAACAACTCAGACATATGCTCACAGAGAAAGACAATTTACTCATTGAAAGACAATGATGGAGAGTAAGTAGATCTTGGGCTGTGGATTAAATATCATTTAAAATTAAGACCTGTATCTCAAGATAATCTCTTTCCTTGAAAAGTTACAGATATTCACAAAATACATTTTGAGGCAAACCTCTTTAACACTATACTATGTAATGTGGAACAGCAACACTGATCTCCTTAGGAACTTCTTATATCATTCCAGAGAATTCTGAGTGATTGCTGTGAACAAAATCTTTCAGAAAGACTGTTTCATAAAACTGATATTTCAGAAGTACGTAGATTTCATGAGTTTTTATATGCAAGTTGGAAAGTATATACTAAAGCTGGTGTCATTCAGGTAATGACACTCTTTGGTAATGTGAGCTTCAAACAGTTAACTGCAATGTGTAAAAGTTCTATTAAAATGTCATAATAGCTTTGAATAAGTGATCAGTGTAAAGTAGCACATATAAGCTCAGAAGACAAAAATAACCGAGTCAGTGTATGTCACAAATCAGGAGAATGAAAGAGACATACACAAAACTAAGATCTCTGTCTGTCTGTCTGTCTGTCTGTCTCTCTCCTCTAGCAGCACATGCCTATGTTACATAATGGTCACATCCACTGTGGGGAGCTGGTATTTCTACATGACCAATCTTCATTCCTTCCATTCAGCTTCTTAAGTTTCCTTCCATAACTGAGCCCCTTCCCATCTGCAAAAGATCTACTTACCAGTTTTTAAAAATCTTTTATTTTGCTTCTTAATTCAGCTATATTTTACTTTCTCATATAAAGAACGCTCATGTGATTCTGAGAAGTGCATATATATATATATATATATATATATATATATATGATTCTGCATATATATAAAGATTCTGAATATAACATATATATTTATTTATGTTATATTCAGAATATTTGTTTAACTCACACTCCTTTAAAATTTTGTTAATTGATTCTATTGATACATTTTATATATACATTGTGATGACATTCAGTGTTGAGGGTTTGTGCCAGTACCTGACACATCCTGATTTTCATTTTTTTCTTAATGCTAATTTTTTTCTCGATACCAGGAACTGAACTCAGAGCTTTGTGCTTGCTAGGCAGGCATGGCCCCTGAGCGAAATTACTTCCCCTCTTTTATATTTTTTACGCATACTCTTCTAAGAGTGCTAGATGTCAAATCTAGAAATATCCTAGTAGTTTGAAATATATATATCATAAAATTTATTAAGATTTTTCAAAATTGATTTTATTGGATATATATATATATATATATACACATACATATTATATATATTATATTCAACATTGAGGGCTTCAATCACTACATGACACATATTGATTTTCATTTTTCCTCACTCTCCTGCCCTCGCTACAGTTCTCTAGCACTTATGTACATAAGCTCTGTTTTCTTTTTTTAAACTGTCAGATTTTTTCTTTCCCTTCTTTACCAGCCCCTACCCCCAGTTTTCCTTCTATTTAAGGTTATTTAATCACTTTAAAATGCTTTCTTTGGATTAGTGCTATCTTTTGATCAATAAAACATATACTGATTCAACTGAAGCACATAAAATTTTGCAACTAGATTACTATAAAAATTTGTTACTTTGAAAACAGTACAAAGTTATAGCAAGGAATTCAATAAGTATGGAATGTTGCATACACATGACAAATATCAGCTGCCAGAATATGATGATATGATGAAAACAATGCATGTGAATGAAAGTTTCAGGTCAAGTCTTCATTTCAGCAAGAGACTGAAGAATTTGTGGCAAAATACTGCATTCTCTCTTTTCAAGATTGTGCCTAGTGATATGGCTCACACTGGAAGCTGAGAAGGATCCTTTCCTGAACACATAAGGAAAAGATCACCCAAGATAGTTTAGCAAAGTGACAATGACATAAGATACAGAGTCAGAAAGGGGGCTCAGATTCTTGGCATCTGTAAGGGATTACTGTCTCTTTAACTCTCTAAGGACATTAATCTCCAGACTTCATAATTGAAGCCCAGATTTGTATAACAGTAATAATGAGCCCTGTCTATCTCATTGGATTAATGTCAGCTTTCCATGGAATATTTAGTTCAGGAAAAGAAGTTACAGCAGCCTTCAAACACCAAGTTGATTGCTCCACAGTGTATCTACAGCTGCTTGCACAGTGCTTTATAATGGATAGAAATAACCGAAGGTGATTATTCTATGGGAACAGTACCATGTTCCCTAATAATTTCCCTTTTTGGATTCAAAGTTTTGGAGGCAAGTAACAGGTGACCTCAGTCCCAGGCCTTCACTGTGTGACATTTTGTCTCAGTTCCAGTTCAGTCTTGGCACAGAAAGGAGGGAAAGAAGACTTGTTCAGCTTTCCTGCCACCATTCTTAGCCTACACTATATTAATGGCTCACATATTTCTGTGCCTATTTTTATCCATTTAGAGTTATGTAATAAATACCATTGACTGTGTAATTTACAAGCTACAAAATTTATTTCTCATAGTTTTGGAAGCTGGGAAGTCTAAGATTGAGGTGCCAGCAGAACTGGTTGTTTAATGAGGGCTCATTTTGCATAAATTGAGACTTCCCGCTGCTTCCTTACCTACTAGAAGGACCAAGCAAACTCCACAGAGACACCAATGCCATTCTCGATACCAGGGTCCTTGTGACCTTGTCATCTCTTAAAGGCTGAGTCTTCTTACACTGTAAGATTAAATATCAATATGTGAATTTGGAAGAAACAAACTGTAAGAACAAGTGACCTGCCCTCTTTTTTATATTTTTCTTAAATACAAAATATATTCATTCTATGTCCCTGGCCCTAGTCTTGACTCATTCCAATACTAGCTCAAAACTTGAAAGCATCTAGTCTAATTTAAGTCAGGGGGATTAAGACCCAATGTATGATTCATCATGAAAAATTTCCTCTAATGTAAGTTCACGAAATCAAGTCCATCGTGTGCTTCAAACATAGCAGTGTTGGGATAGGTATGGGTTAGATATGTTTATTCAGAAATGGAGAAATAGGAAAGATGTAAGAGATCATAAGTCTCAAATAAGTCTCAAACCCAATGGAGCCTATCATGTTAAACCTTAGGGATGGACAATAATCTGTTAGTGATGTTCTTCCTTCTGGTCTCTGGGGTAAGGTTTGGGACACGAGGAGTCTGGGAAGCCCTGCTGCAGTGGCTGTAACAGGTAGAGCCTAGGTTCCATCATTCCCAGGCTGACCACTAATACTTGTGTCTCCACCAGGCTGTACTTGCATTCTGGTGGCTTTTTACAGGTCTGGGCTGGTAGGGTGACCCACTGGTGTGGTTCCACTAACATCACCTTCACAGGGGATCTTTAAATTAGCTCTGTTGATGCAACAGCTCTCTGACTGGCCTCTGGTCTCTCTAGGGTACCCTTGATCTCACAGCTTGTGCAGTCTGCTGGCCAGTGGGCCACCAAAGCTTGCTGCTTGTGTCCTCCAGAGAGAGGGGTCAGACCAAACCTGGGCCCATTTGCATCCTACCTGGAGCAACCAAGAGGTGCTGCCCTAGAATATGAAGGTAAGAAACTTGCAGAAGTATTAGGCAGCAAGCATTGTTTCCACAGGTACCGAAGCTCTTCTTTTCTTCCCCAACTTGTATGTAGCTTTCTTTAAAAATTAAGATCATTGATAAAATTTAGATGTACAGAATGATCATATTCATGATAGCGAATTTGTATCTTTGCGTGATCTATCCTGATTCCTCATTCTTCCTATTCCCCTCCCCTCTCTTCAAGCTCTCTTTTCCTCTTTTTATTTACAAAACTTTGTTTCCATTTTATTCTTTTCTCTCATCTCCCCTCCTCCCCCAATTCCTCTTTCCTTTTGAAGAATGTCTATTATTTTCTATTTCACAGTATCTATTTTAAATTTTGGTCTTTATTTATACTTTCATTTCTTATAGCAGAGAGACAATGCAATATTTACATGTTTGCACAATTTGTTTCACTTAAGAATATGGTTTCAATGTGTATCCATTTAGCTAGAAATGTCTCGAATTTATCCTTCCTTATGGCTGCGTAGCACTTCATTGTATTAAAAATGACTTTTTTATCCATTTATCTATGATATGCGTTAAGTTGTTTCCAAGATTGAGCTGCTATGAATTCTGCTGCTATAATCACAGGTCAGCATATATTACTAAGGTATGATGCTTTTAATTTTTGAAGGAAGATACTGTGTTGGTTGCCTTTCTCTTGCTGCTGACACAAAATGCCTGACACCTAAAGTTAAAAGGGAAAGGGTTTATGTGGCTTGTAGGTGATAGCGGTTTCAGTCCATAATCAGTTGGCTCCAAGGTTGGGATGGCAAACAGCCTAGCAGAGGAGAAACACAGGCAGCAAAAGGAACAGAGACAGTTCCTAGTGCACACGCTGTAGTAGTGACAACAAAGAAGGGAGCTTCACTGCATCTTTCTAACTTGATCCCGCCAGACTACGGGATTAGGGATTGCTAAATCTCTCACTAAATCACAGGTATTGGTTAGTGATCACATACTTTTAATCCCAGCATCACACATTCCAGATTCTGTTAGTTCTGACTAAATGAGACATTGGGAACATTCAGACCCAAACCACAAAAGATAACTAGAAGGGAAATAGTGGGTCAAATGGTACCTCCACTCCTAGTTTCATGAGGAATCTCCACACTGATGTCCTTAGTGGTTGCACCAGTCTATATTCCCACCAAGAGTGGAGAATGGTTCCTTTTTCACCACAGTCCCTCTAGCATTTTTACTTGGTTGATTTCTTGATAATAGCTGTTCTTCGACCTATGTATCTTCCCATGAAACTAAACTAAACTAAAAATGGATCAAAGATCTAAATATTAAAAGAGAGATACTAAATTTTTGAAAGAGGGAATAAGTGGAACTCTTGAAGACATGGGTGTAGGCAATGACTTCATGAACAAAAACCTGACTGGATGAAAAATACTACAAGGAATCAACAACTGCTATCTCACCTCATTATTAGCTTTTGCACAGCAGAACAACACACCAATAAGAGTAAAAAGATAACCCAGAAAGCAGGAAAAATTTTTAGCCAGTTATGCTAAGATAGTAGTCAAAGGACTAATATCTAGAATGTATAAAGACTTGAAAAAACATAGCCACCAGTTTAACAACTCAATCCAAAAATGGTCATCTAAGATGAGCATACATGTCTCAGAAGTATATGTGGCAAATCAATATTTGAAAAATGTTCCGCATCACTGGGAATTCAAGAGATGCAAATTAAAACAAAGCTCAAATCCCATCTACTCCAGCAAGAGGAGCTGCTGTCAAAAGCTCTTGTTTGAGGCTCTACTCTTCCCCAGTCCTAGTGCTGTGTACCTGTGAGGGGATTTTCGGGTCACGCGACCTGAGCCTCAATACTGGGGTCATTCTCCCATGAGCTTGATGCATGGCATCCACTGCCCTTCTGTCTGTACTAATCTGTTTGTCAGTAAGTGGTCTGGGCACATCATGAATGTACTTTTTTTCATTCTTCACTACACGCACAAGATGAAAAATTTCCAAATGTTTAAGTTCTGCTTCCTTTTTGATTATAAATTCCATGTTTAATTCATTTTTCTCTTCTCATATTTTACTCCAAGGCACACAAGAAAAGTTGTATGTATCCTTAACCACACTTAGATATAATTCTGTGCTAAAAATCTTATTTCTTTACTCAAAAATCTCTATCTTGCACAAAACACCAGGACACAAACCTAAGCCATGCTTTGGCCTTTTTTGAAAAGGACCATTAGTGGCAAGGCAGAAAAAGAGGCTACTGTCTTTTCAAATGACTGTTAACATTGCTTCAAGCTATTCTCTTGTCTCACCTAAGGCCATCCACAGAGAACCACAAAGAACTGACCAACATTGCTGAATTATTTGGACTCACTCTTGCTACTTACTACATTTGGGCTTACTCTTACAAATAACTACAATAATGTCATTAATTGCTCTTCTTATTATAAGGTTAAATTCCCATGCCAGGAGTTGATTTTGTGAGCCACTTTTGTACACGTGATGCAAGATCTCTAGCTGAGAATGTTGGAATGTGCCTACCTTTACCTGTGAAACCAGATTTCTCTGTGTGACCATGTGCAATTCTCCATTGAAGCCCCATGCTTTCTTTGGATACATAAGTGCCTCCCTTACTTACACCATAAATCTCTCTTCCCTTTTTCATCTCTAGGTTGTGCTTATTCACTTTGAACTCACCAAGTCATAAACTCATTGTGATTGCTACAGAATTTCCTTTCTTTTGGTTTCCAACAATATTTTTCCCCCCCAGTCTCTCTCATCAAAATAGCCTTGTTATTAAGATTTCCCCTACATTCTGTTCATAACTTCTGAAATGATCTTGGAAAAAACGGAGGCTTTCTTTGAAGCTCTCTTCTTCTTCTGAACCCTCATGGGCATTATCCTCAATATGCTGTTCATGGCTGTGTAGGCTTCTTCAAGCACAAAGATACCCTGCCACATACCAGACCTGAGCAAAGAGAGGACATACATTTGTATGGTGGGGTTTACATGTAGGCCCACACACATGACTATTTATGTATACCTACTACTCAGCTCTGATGCATAGCTTTAAAGAGGAATGCTTCATTCAAGCTCAAGGTTTCAGAGATTTTGGTCTACACCAGCCAGCTCCATCACTTTTGACCTGTGACAAGGAAAGAGTATCTGGCAGAAGGTCATGGCAGAGAAGGGATGCTTAGCTCATGGTGGCCGAGAAGCAGAGAGAAGGACAGAAAAATCCTGAGAGGAAAAAGCCAAGGACAAGATGTAGTCACTCAAGTCATACCCACTAGCTCGCTGCCTTCACCCAGGCCCTATATCCTAACAGACCATTTAAAAGTAACAGTTGACAATCCAGTGATGTGCTGTTGTCTGATCCCTCATCCTTCAATCTCTTCTGTAGACCCCAAGTCCAAACATTATTCACTGAAAATCAAGCCTTCAACTCATATTCCTTCTGGAGGACACTCTGGGTGCAAACCATAGGAATGTGACTATGGGGGTAAATATATGGGTCCATAAATATTCACTAGTTGATTGAATATATATATATTCAATATATATTCATAAATATATATATATATACATTTATGAATGTGTCATAAAGACAAAAAATATGAAGAACAAGAAAGTACACTTATTGAACTTGCAAATGAAATTTAAGGCATGATGGTATTTCCAACCCCCCCCCCCAACTTACAGTTCCCTTTCTTAGCAAACTGAGAAGAATGCAATAGAAATTAACTTTGAAGAACACAAAAAGTAAGCAATTATTCACACACTGCCTTTTATGTTGAACTTTCCCTCGATATGTTGAGATTCCTTTCAGTTGATTTATCTGCAATTCAGAATAGAATGAGATGCAAAGGTGAAAGCACAGGAAGCACAAAAGTCTACCTGATAAACCTGGTCATTTGTTCTAAGTAAAGAGTAAATGGCCCGAGTGCCACAGCAATCTTGGGAATACTGGATATAGTCTTTGTTAGTCGGTTTTCCCCTTCTACAATAATAAGCCTGAGACAGTTAAATTATACAGAGAAAAGGTTTATTTGGCTGATGACTCAGAATTTTCAGGATTGGCTGGCAATATGGCTTGATGGTTCCAGAGAAGGGCCAGATGGCTATGGCAGAGAGTGCGTATCAGAGAACCACTCATATCCTGAGCCAGAGAACAGACAAAGAAGAGCCAAGGGTCAAGTCTCCCAAAGATCTAAGGTCCTCCTATAAGACCCATGCTCCTCAGAATCCACAATATTCCTTTACTAAGTGCAAGTGGCTGCATTCCCTGAGTATAGCACCCTGTGATCCATTAGCCCCCCTCACATGAAAATTTGGGGAGGCATTTTAAGTTTAAACTATGCAGTAGTAAAAATGTAGCCTTGCACAATTCTATATTTCCCTTAAACTCTTTTTTTTCTCTATGGCAGATCTAGGGTTTTAATAAATTCCATCCAGAACCAGCTTTGTGGAGTAGCAACCTATGTGAGTTTTCATCACAAGGGACAAAGACCAGAAAGAACCAACTTAGAGAACAAAATGCTGACTTTGACTTTTGGTCGCAGAGGTTTCAGTTCATGTGCAGCTGGTTTCGTTGCTCTGGGGAGATAAGAAAGCAGAGGAAAGCTGCTACTCTTTAGCAGCCTGGGAGAAGAGGAGATAGGAGAGCCAGAGACAAAGGATGCTGTCCTCATGGCCAAGAGCCTGAAGTCATTCTTTATGACTAGGTGGCATCTGTGTTTCCATTGCCTCATATGCCGCCCTTCTCGTGAGCAGATTAACCCCACAGGTGACTGTAGAGCGCTCACACAAGTCCCACCACTGATGACATGAGACTTCTGAGTCTCGTTTTCAGTCAAAACCATTAGTCTTCCTCTTCCTTTCCTTATAATTTAGGCTAAGGCTTATGGCTGAGGGGTTCAGAGGAAGAATGTGGGTGAGAAAAATGACATCTCAGCAACTTCCTGTTTATGTGACTGTTGATGAACCTCAGAACTTTGGTCAGACTCAAGATTTTGCTTGAGATGTAGCAATCATTTGTATTAATAATGCCATTAGGATGAACAGACCATTAGGTGCTTAGAGGCTCAGTTATGACTCAGTGTATATTAGCTACTGTCATTATTCCTTCTTTATAATTCTCACGACATTATGGTGACAGGTGAACAGCATCTTATGCCCATGAAAGCTAAGCTTACTTTGTGGCTTAACTGTTGCTAGTTGCTAAACCATCAACAGGTGAAGGTGCTGGATGGTGAGAAGTCTACCTTACATATTGTTACTTAGAAAAGACATTTCATTTATAGTAGCAATTTCAGCTGACTTTATGTCATTTGAAAGTCACTCAGTGTCAGAAAATACACTTTTTCTTGAGGGAAATTATCCTCCAAAGACTTCTCATGTCAAGTTAGCCTAGCACAATTAGTAAAAAACACAAGTTGGCTCTCAATCATTCAAAGGCATTTGAAATGCCTGAAAGGTCCTACTGCAGTACTAAGTACTGTGCAAAGTGAATCCCACAGACAGAGCCCTAGTAATACAATACTTTCTATTCTCCAGGGAGAAAGGATAAGAAGCTTTGTGGATCTTGCTAGATGGTATGCTTTGGAAAAAGAATTCTCTGAACTGTTGAAAGAACTAACTTTATACTTTATTTGTGCTTTAGCAATTCACTTTACATCTCTGTGTCTTTCTCCTCATGGAGAGGTAGAATTATAAAATTAGCCTGTTTCCCAGCTTTCTTAATGCTTTGAAAACTTCTGCAATATGCCATACATATTTGCATATCACTTTTCTGCAACAATTGTTTTAATTAAAAAGCAATCAAAACAAAGGCGACCTAAGAAACAGCAACTAATTATAGGTATCAATTTGGTGACTAGGGATTTATCTTAGTGGTAAAGTGTTTGTCAGCATGCTTAAAGCCCTGGGCTCCATCTCCAGCACTGACAAAACTAAAATATCAATTAAGTAAGGTAGGGTATGGTAGGAATTATTCCATGCTGGACAGAGGCAACAACTTGGTAAGCTGAAAACACAGATTTCCTACCTTTGGGCTGATATTTTGTAGTCATTTTGTAGGGATTTGAAATACAATAATTTTGGGGAGAACTAATTTTTATGTTTCTGAAAAATTTTTCAGAGAATAAGCGACCACTAGAACACGTGACAAGGAGAACACCTGGTCTTTATTCCTGATCATTTTTGAGGCTCTGGAGACAAGATCTAGTAGACACTTGACTCCAGGGAGTTTTTGTTAGGAACAATAAGATAAACATGCTTCAGTGGCTTCCTGCAGCTTTTAGGATGCAGACTCTTGGTCCATGTCTTACCACACCCATTCTCTTTGGGGAAACTCATCAGCAAATGTTTGCAGGTTTTTAATGGTTGCTCCTAAGGGGCTTTTGCATATGACGGCCCTCTAAGACCCTCCTTCCTTACTTTCCTGTTTCATTAAGCTCCATTCCTCCTGCTTTTTCCCTTCTTCAGGAAAGCATCTTCTAAGCCTTCAGATTAATTAAGACACCAGTTGTGAGGTTTTAAAAGCATCTGGTTAGTTCTTTACTTATTTATCTAAAGTCCTTACAGTCGTGGAGTTTGAATTTGGCTGTTTGGCCCCGCTGCTCCGTTGGGCTGGAGCCCCGCAGCACAGCAGCAGTTTGACTGGACACCTAATAAAATGCCAGCAGCTGCTCAGTAGTAATTGCCAAGTGTATGAATGAATAACTGAGTTAACGAAAAAGGAAACTGTGGGCTTTAAAATTATAAATGACAGATTGCTTTATTTTATTGGTTATATATATTTAATGTAGAAGATTTCAAATGTAAAAGAGAATAAAGTATTTTATTTCTGTCATACAAGTGATAATTCGTTGTTTTTAATTTGCTAATGTTATTGATCATTTATTTGTGTATTAGTAAAGTATATTAGTCAAGGTATTATTAGACACTAGTAATGTATACATGTTTGCATACCTATAGTATGTATGTAATGACATACAAATACATATGTGTAATTTGGGATTACTGGCTATATAGTGTTCATAAGGCTATTTATAACAGAAATATACTTGAAAAGGTCCTAGGTTACTAAATTTTCTTCACTGAAATCATTTTGATAGCTGAGTAATGTGTTTTTTCAAGTACTCAAATTTATTTATTTAGTAATTTACTGTTGGTATTTGGTTTTTATTGTTGGTATTTGGATGCTCTCAAAATTTTTATTGTAAATGTATCTGAGAAAATAACTTTTGCAAAACTTTATACTCATTTTGATGAGGATAAGTTTCTAAATGTAGAATTAGTGAGTTTGATATTTTATTGCATAATGTCAAATTATTCATAAAGGGAAATAGATTCCCAAAGCTTCTCTAGTTGTATGCATCTTGACAAATTGTGTTTCTATTATATCAAATGCTTGCTTGCTTGCTTGCTTTCTTTCTTTCTTTCTTTCTTTCTTTCTTTTTTGAGACAGGGTCTCTCTTTGTGGTTCAGGCTGGCCCTGAGCTCAGTCTCAAACTCACATCACAGCAATCCTCCTGCCTCTGCCTCCCAAGTGCTGGGATTACAGGCGTGAGCCACCACGCCCGGCACTGTGGTATGTGGTACTGGTTGCTGCTGGGGTGAGTCTCCACACCTAGTATTGTATGTGGTTACTGGGGATCGAACCCGGGCCCTTGCGCTTGCAAGACAGGCGCCAGAACCACTGAGCTATATCCCTGGCCCTCAAATGCTTTCAAGTTGACAAAGTTTGTATTTTTTATTTCAATTTGTATCTTTTTTATTTGAAACAAACTTGTATTTATACATGAACATGTACATACACAGACATACATATTTGTTTATATGTGCATGTTTACTATTTTACAAATAGCTCATACTGTATTTCTGCTACTTTATTCATTTGAATTGTTTCATTTTTTTTTAATGATATATTTCAAAGATTGTGAAATTTCAGAATTTATTGCTGTTTTGTAATTTTAATTTAGAGGAAGAAAAATAGCATGCTGTTTTCACAATATGTGGTGTTACTCTTGTACAGGGGACCATGGAGGATGTTGTAATTCACAGAAAACTCACTACTTTCCTGGCTTTTAGAAAAGAAATTGAAAATGAATGTGCAGCCATCTCAATGTCCAAGGTCACCCAAACAGCAGTTCACTGTACTGATAAATGTCTGGAAGTTGATAGCCACCACTGTAAGCACTTGAGGTAATTGTAAAGGCCAAAGGCAACTTGTATTAATTATATGATGACTCTATACTAAGTGTTAAATATTTGTACAAGTTTTTCTTTTCTTGAAGTGTGTATACACTTTTGGTGGATTCTCTCCAAATTATCAAATATACATTGTTTTAGTATTCTCTGGCATTTTATATTGTGTATGTGTTTTACATCTTAATAAATATATCATATTTATGCTACTGCAAGTTATGAGGTAAGCTTTTGTTGAACATTTTGGCCAAGTAAATTTTTAATTCCACCTTTTTATAAAAATCTATTCTTTTCTTAGTATGCTATGCTATTTTTTTTTTTGTCAATGCCATGTGTCAAACTTAGAATCTTGTACTTGTCAAGAAAGCATAGCACTACTGAGCTACACACTAGACCCAGTGTGCTACTCTTAACACATTGTGAGATATATAGTTTTGATTTTTATGATCTACAATTCTAATGTCAGAAAAGTATCTTTATTAATGTAATTTCATTATGTGCTATAATACAGGGTAAGCTCATTATTCCTTTTTTAATTAAAGCTATTTTTTCTTTTGCTATTGTGATACATTTATTTTTATAGTTAGAAAGAGTTCATCAGGTTTCATTGCACTTGTCACTGCATTTTTAAATTAGAGATTAGATTTGTGCCTTTATTCATATCTTTTTTCTCTGCCTCCGAAAGCTTTTCATTTTCCTTCTTAACCCCTACATATTATTTGTCAAGTTTATCACTGAATATTCAATCTCTTTTCTTGCCACTATGAATGAGATCTTTTCTTGACATTACATTTTTTTCTGACTACTGTAAAAATAGACAAAGTATTGAATTTTATGAATTTAATATATAATCAATGACTTAACTTCTAGAATTTATTTTATTGCAAATAGATTATGTATTTATATCTCTTCAGTTATGGCAGTTAAACTCTGGGCCTTGTATCCCATTTCTCTGTGGTTATTTCTGATGCTATTTTCTTATCTTATTGCTTATGTAATAAATTTCATATTAATGTTAATACTTGAGAAAGTAAGGCTTAATTTTCAAATTTAAGAGTAATGCCTTTTATGTCTATACTGTTTGATTTGAGTCTCCAGATATGTATTTATTATAATTCGAATGAAATATTGTATTCTTGATTTACAAAGATATTATAAATAAGGAATAGTTGCTAAATCTTATCAAAATTATTTTCTAAGTTGTGTTTTCAAGACTATCACTATAGTTTTCTTTATAAAACAAATTTTCTGGAGAGATTCAGTGTTATTATTAAATGAATATTAATCTTTTGTTTCATTTCTAAATGGCTAAATAATTCCATTGGTCAAATCCAGCCTATTGCTGAGCTCTCTTGTATGCCTGCCCTACATGTAAGTCCACAGAAGAGTATTTTCATATTAGAAATGCTATAGGCAGACTTGTAGAAAAGTAAGAAAAAGGACTGATATTTTGTGAATAGAAGTAGAAATTCTTCCTTGTGTAGGTAACTCAGCTTGGCAGAGTTAGTCCAAAGGGATTGTAAGCTTCAGTTAGGGACAAACATTAATCATGATCATGAGTAGCCTCAAGCCCTAAAGGTAGGAGATAAATCAAATTTAGAAATGAGTAATATTCAAGCAAATAACTTCCAGGTGATGTCTATGAGCAACAGAGAATGAGTCACTAGATTGGAGGTGTAAGGACCAGGTGAAGTCTCCAGAGCAAGGTAATCCAAGCAGAACTCATTAAAGGTAGAGTTTAAAAGACAGAATTACAAATATCTAGTCTTACGTATCTTTGTTGTTGTTATGGTGTCTTCATCTTGCCCAGGCTGACCTTCAACTCCTGGGCTCAAGGGATCCTCTTCTCAGCCTCCTGAGGCATTGGGATGGCAAGGGCACACCACTGTTCCTGGGTCAAATTTTACCAATACGAGTTGACTATATTTGCATCTCTTCAAGTAGGCAGCAATCTGGATAGAAAACTGGATAGAAAACAGTTCAAGCTCATTCACCACACAAAGTGGATAAGTTTATAACCAGAGGGAAGGGAGCGAGGCACAGTGACAGCTCGATTGGTGAGTGACAACTTGCATCTGCTTGTGGTTTGAACTCCTGGTCACTTATGATTTACAAAGATGAGGCTTAACCTCATCTGTGTTATAGGAATAGGCTGTAATCTATGGAGACATCAAATTAGGTTACACTTCTTTCTCTATGAACAGAAGAACCATTAGGGCAAATGAAGTATATATGGAATCAGCTTTAGGCCAAACTTACAGCTGGTAACTCCAAAAACTTACTGATGCGGTGCCAGCATAGGAATCCGAGCAGAAATCTAGCTCCAAAAAGGGATCCCAGGTGAGGAAATAGACACGAGATCACTGAAACTTCGCGATCACACCAGTATTTATGGGATCTCTCTGCGACTCTGACATCAGAGACAGGACCAGCAGTTGCTCCAAATCACTGCTTGCTGGTCACTGGAAGACACAAATAATAACCACCCTCACACTGGCAGACACTGAGCCTCTTAGCCCCTCCAGTGTTCAAGCTATTTTCTTTCTGCTTGAAAATAGACAGCCCCCTGGACCCAGTAAGGGAAAATCCAGGAGAAGGGGAGGATTGAAGTGGAAGCTGACAGGAAGAATTCCAAAGAGTTCTTGCTTTTCAAATTCACATGCAAACTGAAGTAAGATGATATGTTTGTGGGGACTGGTCCAGAACTAGTGCAGACAACAGCTTCAGAAACCCTTTATTGTGCTCATTAGCATGGAACTGTATGAATATTACAATCCTACTTGTAATGCTTAGTGCTGCTTTCATCTAACCTACCATTAAAACCCAATCATTTCTATAAATTTGATCACTTAGCCTTGAAGTATTAAAATGCTAAAGGCATATCTATCTGAGCAATTCAATTATAAACCATGAATAAGCCTCTATTTAAGAAAAACCCATTGTAGCAATAAGGGAAATACAGAGCAATATGATCATAAATTCAAGTGTACCTTATTTTAATATAATGAGAACCTATAATTATAAATTGTTTCTCCAAGTCACAAAATTATCTTGCTATTTAATATAAGATGAAATTTTAGAGTAATTGTTTACTTATAAGTATTTGAAAATGCAGGTGAGCAAGTCAAAAACGAGGAACAATCCAATGGCACTTTTTGGAAAATTTGAAAAACTGTTAGAGTAAGGTACCCACCCTACACACTTCTTGTCACACTGGGGTGAGTGCAAAAGCAATAAGCATGACCAAGAGATAAGAGTGAACAAAATTTTGATAATTGTAACAAGTAAGAAGATGGCTTCTAAAGCAGAGTCTGCATAAATAAACAGTGAGGGAGTTTTAATAAGAGAGGTAAACATTCACACTAGAGAGACGGTCTAGTCATGTGGAGGCAGGTGTTTCCTTCATGTTCACAGTTTGGGAGTGTGCGTCTCCATACATCGCATGTTTAAACATCGCAGATGGAACCTCATCTGGAGGGAGAATCGAGAATGTAATGAAGTTCCAATGAGCAAAGTTTACTCTAGGTCGCCTAGAAATGGGATTGGGTGGCTGCGGTCTCCTTCGGAGGACATCTGAAGCAAGAACTTGGAGAGATCTTAGCAGTCAGTATGAGATGTGGTAGACCTTTACGAATACAGGTTCTCAGCCTTAAAGGTTCTCATGTAGGAAGACTCTCTTTTCTCTGCCGATCTCTACTATGAGAGCAAAATGTTCTAATGCAGTTTTTGCTTGAGTTCATTAAACTTCGTAAAAGCTGAAAGTGATTTCTCACTCTCTTTTCTCCTCTTCTCAAATGCCTTTATCTTCAAATATGATCTGAGAAAATATTGGAGAGAAATGGCTTCTTTGAAGAAAGAAATCTTTAATAATCTTAACTGTTTGACTTTCAATCCCCAGTTCATCACTCTTCGAGAGCAGCTCATCTCAAACCTTAGATCCTAGTCTGCACCTGGATGTGGAGTTTAAGCCATTGGGTTTAGACAATATCTGCTGAAGAACTGGTAAGTACCAGAATTTAACCACATATTCATAAGGGATGTCCAGGAGTTAGAGCTTCTGGTTGATTTCTCTGTGTGTGTGTGTGTGTGTGTGTGTGTGTGTGTATACACATGTGTGTGTTCACATGTGTGTGAGTATGCACGTGTGTTACTGCTGTGTTAATGGGTATTTAATGGGCCATTTGAATGGGAGATTTCATGATCTGGCTGCTTCTGTGTCTGATGTCGTTGTCATTTTCACACTGGAGAGGGGCTGCAAAAATTGTGAGGGGGAAATGACCCAGAAAATCCTGTTAAAGTAGTTCTCCTCTGGAATCGAATCCTCTGACAATGACATTTAAAATGTAACATTCGTTTCCCTCAGGTTGTAAACTGCTAAGTTGTGAGAGAAAACAGAGATATGAAAGTGATTTGTTTAGAAAGAAATGCCTCTTTTGTTTGTTTCACAAATGGACAAAAATATATCGCCACCAGCCATACATAATGCGATATTGGCATGATTCAAAATAGTTTTGCATCTTATGCTTTCCTTGAAATACTGAATTCACACTTGTAGTGTGTGCTAGTAATTTTATTTATAAATTCAAAATTATATCACATACTATTCAAACTGATGCGATTATATAGGTCCCTAATTTAGGGTAAAGTTTCATTTTGGGAGGATTATTTGCAAATTGGATTCAATTTGTAAGCTGGCACAGTAATTCTCATACAGTACACTTGTGAAAATTTGTAACTTGACTGTTCCTAAGTGGGAAACTTACTCTAGTTTATTCATCTAATGAATATTTCTTCAAATTATTAACTATTACAATGTTTAAAAACTTTTCTAAATGAATCTTTGTTTATATGTTACTGTCTTCTTAGTATATATTACATAATATTGCCTACTTGACTAATTCAAATATATATTTGAAATGTTAGCATACTGTATAATGTTCTTTTCAGAAAGTTTTGAAGCTCATTTTTTTGGTACCAGGGATCAAACTTGTGGCCTTGCACTTTAGAGGCAGGCACCACTGAGCTAAATCTCCAGCTTTGGAAAGATTTTTGAGACAGGGTTTCGCTTTGTGGTTCAGGCTGGCCCTGAGCTCAGCCTCAAACTCACATCACAGTAATCCTCCTGCCTCTGCCTCCCGAGTGCTGGGATTACAGGCGTGAGCGACCACGCCCGGCACTGTGGTATGTGGTACTGGTTGCTGCTGAGCGTGAGTCTCCATGCCCAGTATGGTATGTGGTTACCGGGGAATCGAACCCGGGCCCTTGCGCTTGCAAGACAGGCGCCGGAACCACTGAGCTAACTCCCCAGCCCCAGCTTTGGAAAGATTTTTAACAAGTTTCATCTCACTTAGTAAAAAGATACTTTTTTTCATGAATTTATATTTCCATAGTTACTTATAAAAATACCTTTATGCTTCTCATTTATGAATATTTATTTCACTTTCTTTGTCCATGACAATAAGATTTCTGTCCCTCTCAAGTCATAATAATTCTTTATTGTTATAGTAAACATTTATCATAGTATTTTGTTCCTTATTTTTAGGTTTAGAAATGTGGGAAATTTTGAAACTTTGCAAATAGTTGCACTTTCTGTGAGTTTGAAATGATCTTGCTGAGTTAACTTTTTTCTAAGTCTTTAAGAACATAATAAGAGTTCTACTTGACCTGTTTTATGGCAGGTTTAGTGTTTCTGTTTTAATACTTAGCCTCTAATACACTTTGATTTTAGTTTAGTACATGGGGAAAGAGATAGGTCTAGATTTAGCCTTTGGCAGGTTTAAGCCCAGTTTTTCCAGCACCGTTTGTTAAAGAGGCTATCTTTCTTCCTGTGAGGGTATTCGGCTCCTTTGTCAAAGATGAGATGGATTAGTATATCTGGAGTTGTTTCTGGATCTTCTAGTCTGTTCCATTGATCTGTGGGTTTGCTTCTCTGCTAGTACCAGGCTATTTTTAATCACAGTGACTGTGATTGCAATATTGGCATGATTCAAAATAGTTCTACATCTTATGCTTTCCTTGAAATACTGAATTCACACTTGTAGTGTGTGCTAGTAATTTTATTTATAAATTCAAAATTATATCACATACTATTCAAACTGATGCAATTATTCAAGTTGAGGATTATGATATCCTCCTGCCATGCCCTTGTTGCTTACAATAGCTTTTGCTATTCTAGGTCACTTGTTCCAGATGGATTTTTGGATTATTTTCTCTAGCTCTGTAAAATTTGCTTTTGGGATTTCAACTGAGTTTGCATTGTATCTGTATGGTAGTTCTGGGAGTATAGCCATTTTGATGATATTGGTTCTTCCTATCCAAGAACGAGGGATGTCTTTCCATTTTCTGATATTCTTTTCAATCTCCTTTCTCAGAGTGATGTAGTATTCAGAGTAGAGGTCTTTCACCTCATTTGTTAGATTGATTCCTAGATATTTCATTCTGTGGATGCTATTGTGAAAGGAATTGACTCCCCAATTTCTCTCTCAGTGAGTCCGTTGTTAGTGTATATAAAAGCTAATGATTTTTGAGTGTCGACCTTGTATCCAGCTCCACTACTAATTTGACAATTAAGTTTAGCAGTCTTTCGGTTGAGTTTCTAGGATCTTTTGTAGAAGATATGATGACATCAGTAAATAATGACAGTTTAATTTCTTCCTTTCATATCTTTATTCCTTTTATTTCTTTCTCTTGTCTAAATGTTTCCAGCACTATATTAAAACTGAGTATTACTCTACTATAAAAAATGATAAATTTGAGTCACTTATACTCAAATGAACGTTCTTTGAGAACATATTCATAAGTGAAATAAATAAGTCACAAATGTATAAATGCCATATTTTATCTCTGGTATAAGAAACTGAAAATGTGTGATAGATATTGATAATTAAAGGGTTAAATATTTAAAAAATTGAAGGTGTAAGTAAAGAAGGGAAAGAAAAATTTCATGGTAAAAAAGGAAACAAAGCGTATGTATATAAGAGGTAGGAGGTATAAGGTGGGCAGGGGAATGGAAAAAATGAGTATTAAGTCATGTAATTTGTACTGGTACAAATTCTTAATGTTGATTGTGATCATGATGTATATGTGAAATTTACCAAAATATCAATTATTTAAAAAGGGGAACACAACAGCTTTTATTGAACTGGCTCATAGGTCAATAAAAATTGAAGGTTGTGTTCATTAACTGTGATATTTCAACTTGACTAACAGTTACTTACTAGAAAATAATGGCTGTGTCTGGCTGACGTACAGGCTAGGAAACTGGAGAACACCCAACCCTATATGAGTGGCAAAAATCTGTAAATTTTGTACTGATTTCCTTCTTCTAGAGAACCTCTAATAACACAAAAGTTGTTTGAAGACAAGAGAATATCTATTGCCAATTCAAGCCTTCAGATTTGTGAAGTCCCCTGAACTGTTAAAGGCACATTTTTAGCATTTGTAAATTTTTCAGAAGAAATTTCATCTGTCAGAAAGGATGCCATTTCATAAGACTAGAAAAATCTCAATTGTCTACTTCCTCCATTTCCTTTATTTGTTCTCTTGTGAATGAGTATTTATAAACTATAAGATGAAATATCAAGACAGGTCAAATATATAAAGATATAATGAATGTTCATGTAATAAATTTAACTCAAGCAATAATTATTATTAATGATTGAAGGTCTATTATATTTCATGTAGATCCATTTTTCTTAATGTTGTGTGGCATATATATATATGACACACATATATGCCACATATGCCACACATGACATACATGAAATATATGACACATGACACACATCACACATAAGCCAAACATGACACACATATCATGGAACACACGTGGCAAGGCGTCATGAGTGACACATGTCACAGAGCACACACATCACATATATCACATGTGGCATGTGTGTCACATGTGGCATATATGACACATGTGGCACACATGATGCACATGCCATATGAGACAGATGACATATGCCATATTTGACATGCATGTAATACACAATATGTGTGTCACATATGTCATATATGACACATATGGCACACCTATGCATGTGTATGTACAAATATACAAAGGTGTAATTTCCTCCTTTTTAAAACTTTTCTTTGTCCTCTCTCCCTCCTTTAATTCCTTTCCCAATGCTAAGATATATATTCACTATCCTATTTTCTGTCTTTTATTTTGCATTTAATTCATATTGTAGCTTTTTCATATATGAGAAGCCATGATTAGATACAAATGGCTCCCAATATATGACAGTTTGAGGTTATTTCAATGTTAACAATGCTGCAAATATATACCTATATTAATATTTTGTCTTTTGCCTTCAGTACAGCATTCCATAAGCAACGTAAGTATTCACTTGCCTATTAAGTAGTTTGTGTGAAAGATGGTTGTCCACAGTGTTAGCTCAATGTCAATGTTCTGAACACATTTAAGGTAGGATAGGCTGTGCTATGGTGTTCTGTTGGTTAGATATGGTAAATACATTTGTATTTCAATACTTTCAAATTTCAGCTCCTCAAAGAATAATGTCATCTCAAGTCAAGGGTCATCAGCATAACAGTAATGAAAATATAGGACATGTCCTTTCTCCAATAATATTCATGTGCAATTAGACATTTTGCTAATCCTAATCCTGAATGAGTGATTTAGTTTTATGTACATATACATTATAAGTAACTATTTAATGTTTGGCTTCTTTTAAGTAACACACAGTTTATGAGATTTGTCTATGAATAGTCGCTTTTTAGTTCTGGGCAACATTCCATTTTATCCAAAGGATATATACCTACATTTTTGTTGTTGCCCACATAAGTTCTTCTATACTTTATGTGTAAGTACACACTGTGTACTTATACTTCTATACTTTATGTATAAGTTACACACTGACTTTGTGTAGTCATATGCTTTTATTTCTTTTGGATAAATACCTTGGAAATTAGAAATAATTGGGTTGGGTGGTAAGTCTGTATTTAACTGCAGAATAGTTTCAGTAGGTTCATACACATATTACATTCCTATCAGAAATGTATGCGCGTTCCAGGTAGTCCATATTTACCAGGCAGATTTGGCTCAGTGTTATGTTTTGCTTTACTTTTGGCTATTGTAATTTTAATTTGCATTTCTTGAGAACTAATTATGTTGAGCATCTTTTATCTGTTTATTGGCCATCCATATATATCTTCGCAATGTGCCTGTTAACAAATTTTATTAATTTTTGAATTGAATTGTTTTCTAGTGGTGCTAATTTTCCGTATGTATTGAGATATAATGTGTATGTTCTAAGTGATTCAATTTAAAATGCATAATTTGGTGAGTTTGGACGTGTGAATGTATTTACAAAGTGACCACACCTAAAATGATATTGAACACAGCTACCTGCCCTTACTCCTGTCTGCCTGTGTATACCTGATGATATGTTTCTATCCAAACAGATTGATTTGCATATTCTAGATTTTATATAGTCAGAAATGTGTAGTTTTATTTTTAATTTCTTTAGATAGCATAGTCATTCACTCATCAAGATTTGTCCATGCTGTTGAATACTGCTTTTTGTTGTGAAATAGTATCCTAGTGCACAGATATGCTATATTGTTTTTATTCATTCTATCATAACTGAGCATTTGTATTACATCTGGGTCTTGCTTATTGTGAAAAGGTTGCTATAAACAGGTAGCACACAAATACATGTGTGTGTGTGTATTTTCATTCCTCTTGGGTAAATATCTACTAATGGAATAGCCGGTTCACATAGTGAGTTAAGTTAAACATAATCAGAAATTGCCTAATGATTCCCTCATTCTTGTATCATTTTACACTCCTCTCAGCAATTCGTAAGAATTCCAGTCACTCGGCATCTCACTAGCATTTGGCCTCATCAGCCTTTTTAATTTTAGCAAGCTAATGTGTGGGAAGTGACATCGTATTATGGTTTTAATTTGCTTTCCCCTAATGACTAATGCTGCAAAATAGCTTTTGTTATGCTTATTTGCCATCTCTAAAATTTCTTTGACAATGTATCTCTTCAAGATTTTGTCCATTTTATATTGGGTTGTGTTGTCTTTCGACCTTTGTAAACTTTTTTGGTTACAGTTTTATCAGATGTTTTGGCCAACATTTGTTCCCCTTCTATGGCTTTCCTTTTCAGTAAACTGATGGTGTCTTTCAAAAAGGAAAATACATTTCAAATTCAATGAAATCCAATCTATTTACTTTGGCCTTTACCATTCATGTTGTTGTATTATCTCAGCTGTAAATATTTCCTCTGCTTTTCAGCAGAAATTCCATAACTTTAATTTTTACATTTAATCTTATATTTCCAGTTCATTTTTGTATGTAATGTGAGTTAAGTATTGATATTCACTTTTCCATATTGATATTGATTGTTCCAGCATCGTATATTAAAAATATGATTAAGAATCTTGCATTTCTTCTATTGCCTACATACAGTTTATGAATATCAATTGACCATATATTTGCAATCTTCCCCTGTTCTTCTAGCTTGTTTCACTGGGGATATATGTGTATACATACACATATTTATACTTTTTCCAATATCATACTTTTTATTATTTTCTAGTAAGTTTGAAATGAAACAGTTTCCAATTTTGATCTATTTAAAAATTACTTTGTTTACGGAATGGCCACTGGATATTCACACATGTTTTAACATTTTCTTATTTTTTATTGTAAGAAAAAGAGCAGAAAGATGTAGAAAAAGAGGAAGAAGAAGAAAAAGAAGAAGAAATCTGATGAAATTCATACTGGAATTGTGTTGCTCCTTAGGCCAACTTGAAAAAATAGATAGCTTAATTATATCAAGTCTTCCGATACATGAACATTGTGTATCTCTCACTTTTTATTTGTGTTTTATTTAAATAATTTTAGAAATGTTTTCTAATTTTCCCTGTCCAGGTCTTACATCTATTCCCTTAAAGTCATCCCTATCTTTTATGTTTGATGTGTGACATCATTGGTAGTCATCAACAGTGTTGCTTGCATGAACATTTATGATGGGTACTGCTAGTATACAAAATGACAAATGATTTTTGGTATGATGACATTTAAACTACTCAGTTGGTAAATTTTTGTAGATTTATACATCTCAAAATGCATAGTTTAAATTCTTTTCCAATTGTATGGTTGATTGTTTATTGACTTATTATACAATGTTTATGCATATTATTTAATAGAAGTTTTAGGATTTGGTAATTTTTTCATACTAGCTATTATGTAAGTTTAAGGAAATTTCAATTCTATTTTATCCTATATATAGTAAGGATTTGTATCATTAAAAGTAGGTACTAGTTTTTTTTTTTTTAACCAATGCTTTACCTTTCTCTTGTATGTATAGATTTAAATTTGTGTATTTAAAAATCAGTGCAATACTCATTTTCTTTCTTCATTCAACATATATTTCATTGCTCATTGTCAGATATTTTGCTGTTATCTCATGATAAGGATACAGTAATGAAAGAATAATGACTAAGCCATATATATAATGTAATATATATTATATTATATGTGTATTATATATTATATGATATGTAATATTATATAATATTATATGTATTATTATATATTACTATATAGTATATATTATAATATGTATTATATAATATTATATATATTATATGGCAAATTAAAATACATTCTGATCAAAAAATAAAAAGATTGATTTTGATTAAAAATATAGGTGCTATTTTAAAGACATTTAAGAATGTTCTGATGGATAAAATCACATTTAGTAAGAAGTTGAAAGGAAATGAGAAAGTAAGTTATGTGGACATATTCAAGATCTTTCCAGGCAAAGGAAACAGCATGTACAAAGGCCCCTGCTGCAGAAACATCGAAAACAAGTTAGTCTGATGACTGGGAAGCCTTGGACAACAGAGGGGATGGTAATACAGTCAAAGAGACAAAACACATCTGACTTTACAGGTCCTAAACAATGAAATGCTTTATTACAGAGTCTGAACTTTGACTCTTTTTTTGAAGATCATAAGACCTTGGGGACATTAAGCATACGATTCTCTGGCTTCTTTTGGAAAAGCAAGTAAAAGAGGGGATTAAAAAGCAAGCAATAAAACAGTCAGGAGATTTTCTGAAAAATCCAAGATGAGAGAGAATGGTGGTCTAGATAACAAAGAAAATTTGGGATCCTGGACGTACACTTGATATTTGACAACAAGTAGTTCTATATTTACTATTTTCAGACCCCATTCTAAGTGTTCTGTAAATATCAACTTCTCTCACCATCTACTATAAATCTCAAAAGACAGGTAAATTTACTTATGCAGAGAAACTGAGGGGGAAAGGAAACACACCTGCGCCTTTTTGAAGAGGCTGGTGGGGAAGTGAGAGTAAACAGATCTACTCATGTAAGGGGCCAGGGATATGTTTGCAGACCTAGGAGCAAGAGAAGAAAGGGTCTTTGGCTACAGGAACCGAACAGGGCCACTTCAGGCTGTCTGTAGAGTGCTGAGGAGTTTTAAACACCTGGGCCTCTCAGATATGAGGTGGAAATCACTCTCTCTCTGGAAATACACAGAAAGACTTCATTACAGACACTACTGCAGAGGGAGGGGGATCATACAGTTTATTCTTTGTCCTTGTTGTTGTTTCATGCTAAAACAGGTGCCTGTTTCCTCTGAGCCTGAGGGGTACAGAACGAAAGGAGAAAGAAGCAGAGTGCCCGGGTTCCTGTGTATTCTCTCACCTCATTGACACTGAAGGATGAGTGCTTAGTACTTAAGAGCTCCATGTGAACTTTGAAAGCTCGGATGGTAGAAAAGTCTTTCTCTTCTTGTCTTTATTGTTGTCATTTTTATGGACATTTTTATTGTAATGAAGCTCTGTGCAGTGCCAGCATGATGGCCTAGAAGGCCAAATTATTATACTTTATGGGAAACTGTCAGGCATGTGATTCTCAGTCTGTGGTAGCATCTTAGCTGCCCACACATACTTGGTCATTTCTGTCCTTTCCTGAGGAGTGAAGTCATCCTGGGCCCCTTTGGTGTTTATTTCAGATTTATATTTAGTATTTTTAAAGTCTTAAAAATTCCAAAGAAACCAGCTTATGACACACATATAAACACATGGATATATGTGATTACATATTTTAATTTGTATTATGTGATTTATGCTTATTGTATGCAGATAAATAATATATATTGTGTGAGGTTACATATATACTTATATTTGATGCAATATTAGTCATAAACACAAATTGAGGATTTTTCAAGGCCAGAGAGCACATAAAGTGGAGAGTTGCATCCCTGAATCTTGGTGTGGAATTACGTTTTGTGGGAAGACTAGAGTGGTGGCTGCAAAATAAAAGTTAAATGGTCCGAAAGTGCTAGGTCAGAGTGTAGAGCAGGGAAATTCAAGCATTAGTGGTTCCGATCAGCTGATATACAAATACCTCTGAAACACCTGCTATGGGGAGAGAACTCTATCAGGTGCCATGCTGTGGGGTAATAGTGTTATAATGAAAGTCTGCTGCTTGGCAGAACTTACATTACAGTCAGAGCAGTAAGAGATCTGTGCATAATGACACAGGGGAACAGAATAGAGCAAATTCCATAAGGCTGATCGAGGCAGTAAGACAATTTCAGTGAAGGGAAAGAATGACTGAGCTTTTACAGGCCAGGAAGGCCTGGAAGAACTAGGATTTGAATATGAATACTGCACACTTTTTCTACAGAGCTGGGCAGGGCTTGCATTAATTCTCTATCCTTAGCCCACAGTTCTACTCATGGTTTCTACATATATTCCAGTCAGTAGCATTTCTCTTCCTAATCTCCAGGGACATTCAGAATTTCAATCTCAGATTTACTGGTTATAGGGAGTTACAATATAGAGTCTTTACTGAAAAGCTCCTGCTGCATTAGCTCTGAGAAAACTTATAACTGTTAACTTTGTTTTTCTCTATATTTTTCCTGTACCAAGTACATATTAGATATTCAGCAAATGTTTGGTTTACACAAGAATAGATTCTCATGTCCCTTGAAATTTTTTACATTCTCCTACCATCCTGCTATAAGCCACACAATTTGACCAATTGTACTGAACACAGAACTGAATGTATTATTAGACTTTTTCCTCAGGGATCTACCACCTATCAGAAGCAGAGTCCTTTCCTCCTCACCAGCCACAATGTATTGTTCTTGGGATTCCACTCCACACAAGTGTCACCATCCTCTTCTAGAGTGGTCAGCCATCACGGCAGATGTGCGTGTGTCCAAGGATGTTGCAAGTCTGGGTTTGAACTTTCCTTGACTACTATGCTTGAATATGATTTCCAGAAAGAGGACAGAGAAGTGAGAAAAGAAAATATTTGAAGATACAATAGAAGAAAACTCCACTTACCTGATTAATGTTTTTTTTTGCCAGTAATGCCTCCAACTATGTTAAATATACTTTACTACAACTACGTTTTTACTTTTAATTTTTTTTTTTTTGAGCTGCTGAAAATTGAACCCAGGGCCTTTTGCATGCTAAGCAAGAGCTCTACCACTGCATTATGACCCCATCCCTGCTTTAATTAAATTCTTTTCTGTTCTTGTTTTAACAGTTTTTATCTCCTGGATTTGAATTTTATATAATTTTTTAATAAATTATCTTTATTGGTACATTACATATATGCATCATGATTGCACTCCATAGAATTTTATATAATTTTTTTCTCACAAGCATAGATTGACTCAAGTGATTGGGTATTCCTAATGATTGATGATGATCTGTATCAACTTGTCTTGGTAATACATATACTACCTACTTTATTCTCTGGTTCTGATTTTATGATACCGCTATCATTTGGAAATTGTTTGAAGTCCCACAGGGAAAAAAGCACTTTTCACAGATCCTCTTCTTTATCTGGCTGAGTTTACAATTCTATCAGCATCATTCTATTTTATCATCTTTTAGGTAGTTTCTATCAGGTTTCCCATTTTTTACAAACTCAGTGACAGTCATATGGACTGTTACAGTCTTTCCCAAGTTTCTTACACTGCTGTACAGTTTTTATTTATTTATTTATTTGCTTATCTAACTTTCATTGATGTATATGTGCATAAAAATAAAATGCGTAATGAATTTTTGTAGTGTACACTTGTGTAGCCAGATCAACAAGCAGATCCTTTCCAGGTGCTGCAGAGCTGACCTTCTCCAACCTTCCTGGCATCAGTTTTCCCCCTGAGAGGTGGACACTATCTTTTCTTGATCTCTAGCACCACATTAATTTTGTCTGTTTTGTATTTAATGTAAGCAGGATACTACATTGTATAAGTTTTGTGCCATTTTGCACTGACTTTGGTTGTGGAGCTTCACTTGTACTGTTCCCTGTGGCTATACTTTATTTATTCTCATTGAGTTCTATTACATGACTACTGTCAAATTATTTTCTGTCATTAATGGACATTTGGATGATGTGCATTTTGGGATTATTATGATTAAAGTTAGTATGAATATACTACACATGCAACATATGGACATGTTTACAAGTTTCAAATAAATAGGAAACTAAGAATAGAATTACTGGTCTTGATTTAACATATTATTGAACATTTGTCTTTATTTTAACAGGCTTAACAATGTACAAAAACTGAATATACTGCAGTCTGCAGTCTGATTTATCCTGATAAAATCACTTGCATTCAATTTCAATGCTATTGTTCACGTGTTTAAAATTGATTGATCCAGAATGAGGAAACTTTGGAGTTCATCATCACTAACAAAAATAGAGTTTGTGAATGCTGAAGATTTCACTCTATTATGTCTTAATACTCCAATGTATGTTTTGCTTTAACCATGAGAAGGTCATGTACAGAAAATATCCATTGTTAAATTCATTTTTGTAGAATTTTGAACTTAATCATCTCTCAAAAGCTGCAACTGAAAAGAAAAAACAATCAAAACAAGGAAAAGAGAACTCCCCTGACAATTGTTTTCTTTCCAGTTGTTATGATTTACATTTACTCAATTATGCATCTCTGAGTAGAGCTAGTCCTGCATCCACTAACCTTCTGAACTTAAATGATTTGTATGTGATCTAATCCTATTTCTGGGTCCCAAGGTATTCTGGGGTCTAACTATGCATGCCTCTGTCTTATTTCCATACATTTTGTCTCAGAGATAACCAAATGCACGGCCAACTTCCTTAATTAGAGCCACCAGGTCCCTATGGCCCCCTGCCAGTGTCCTCTTTTCTCTCCATCATTTCTGCTGTTTTTTTTTTTTTTTTTTCCATTCCTCTCCCCGAAGGATCCTCTCCTTCAATTTCCTCTGGCCCTAAGGAAGCTGCTTCAACATTTGTTTATATATCAAAATAATTGAAGACTAAATTAATTCTCAGCTTCAATTTAGCAAGTTCCTTTTCAATTCTTGTGACTTTTTTATTTCCTTTCAGACTTTGGCCTTTTGCAACTGGCAAGGGCTTTCAGAATAGAAAGAGAAGAATAGATATTGATTGATCAGTTGATAGACTGTCTCCTGTAGGCTTAGTCTGTGCCTTTATGATTGAATGACTTGCTATGATTTTTTTTCTCATGGGTTCCCAATATCTGACTATTATATTACCCAGAAAGAGACATTAAGCTTGTTTGTACTTGTATTCTTAATATTGTACCTTCTTTTATATAAGAGACTTAATGGGAAAAACTGATATAAATTCTCAACTGGTTGTTCTTTAATGGAAAAAAATCATCTTTAATATCTTTTATGTATCTAAAATCTAGTATGTTAGCTACACTTTAGAGCAAGTCCTTTTGCTTCTATACTTTATGCATATATTCTTCATATATAAAATGGTAGTTTGCATTTGATATATATTAACATTATATACACAAAAATGTTATATTAACAAAAGGAAAAAATTGTATGAACATTAGGAATGTAAAAAATATACTTTTCTGTATGTACACCTATGTGTGAAAGGATAGAAATGGTAGAAGTGGAAGGGAGAAGGCAGAAGGAAGGGTGGGAGAGAGAGGACATTTCTATAAAATCTTACACAACATTTTGTTGAAAATTGTAGCCAACAGCTTCTAAGATGGTCCCTGAGGACTCCCTGCTTACAAAGTAAGCATGCTCTGTGTAATCCCTTCTCTTTGGCATGGCCTAGCTGAATTATCTGCATTTCAATATTAAAATATACCAATGGTAATGGGATGTCATTAGTGGTTACAGAAGATGGAACTTCCATCTTCCTAGTAGGTTCCCTCAGTTGATGCTCTCCCTTGCTGGATCTGATGAATCAAGCTGTTTTCTAGAAAAGACATTTAGGGAAAGGTACTGAGGGAGACTGTGGTCACAACATCTGGGACCTGATGCTGTCAGACCCACAACTTTTGCAAGAATGAGTTATTCTGGACATTGAACTCAGCTGCCAGTGAGTTCTTCCCCAGCTGATCCTTCAGAGAAGGGAAAGTCCTCCAGGACTTCAGTCATAGGTGCTTAAAGATCCAGACATATAAGACCTAGAGAAGTGGAAGAAAGAACTCTAAGAAAGTAATGATGAGCTGCTTCCAGTGGTATAATATTTTCGTAATTTTCTGTGTAGCTGTAGATTACACTGTAAGCTCACATTTGTGAAGGATATATTCAATACTCAGCAATGGAATGGACAACTCAGGTACATGAATCCCCTGGGTTTATCAATCAGTCCACAAGGAGGAGCTTTGGCTTGGATGTAAGCTTGACTCCAAACAGCAAATGTGGCGGGGTGTTCAGAGAAATCAGCCCAACTTGACCGAGGTTGCACAATTTCCGCTTCTGAGAAAGACAATGAGATGGAAGGATGGGTTTTTGTGGGTTAAGAATGGGACAGAGGATGAGCTTTCGGTGGAAAGGGTTCCAGTGTCCTCTTAGTACAGTAGGAAATAGAATAATGCAAATAAGAAATATGCCGTGATCTGTTCGAATACTGTGGTAGGGATGTACAAAATCACTTTAAACTCTCTTAAATAATCAATCAACAAATGAAGTTACACAAAAGGTTAAAAAGGAAACAGCTCATGTAGATGGCGGGTGGAGGAGATGAAGGGAAGACAGAGAAATAGGACAAATTAAGAACCAGGACACATAATGTACAGGTACAGATTCTCAATGATGAATGTGATCATAATGTATACTTAAAATGTACCAATAAACTCAATTTAAAAAACTCACAAAGCTCAATTTTCAAGTTTTTACTGATCATTTCAAATGGGTATCATATTTTTTTCCAAGAAAACAGTGCTTTACATGGTTAGCAAGTTTCTAAGTTAGCTAGAAATATTTCTAACTATAATGCAGTGGAAACACTACACATAATGAAAATAACAGCATACCAAATGCTTAAAATGATGCACATTAGGTATAGTGGCAAAATGATTCCCAATAAGATAAATAAATAAATTGCTTAACAAAAATATTTTCCAAGGATTTTAGTTTTAATGGAAAATTTCTGAAAATTCTATCAAGACCTTTAAAATTGATATCATGGAGTTTTATAGTGTTACTTACAATTTTACTACAAAATATTCTACTTTTTCTAGAAAGGAATGTATTGAAAGTATAGTCGTGTCCATAGATAAGAATAGGGACAGAGAGGTTGAGTAAATTTTGTTTCTAGATAACTAGCTAAAAAGTTGGAAGGGAGAATGCAAGGAAGAAAAGAATGAAGAAAATAACTGAATATCAAAAAGACATAAAATTCTTGCTGCCGGAAGAAATGACTCAGATGTCTAAGAGAATCCCTCACAGGAGTGACTAAGAAGGCAAAATAGCACTGTGCATGCTTAGTCACTTCCTGGGGCTCGAGTTTTTATTTTATTTATTTATTTATGTATATGTTTCTTTTTTTTTTTTCTTTTTGAGACAGGGTCTCGCTTTGTAGTTCAGGCTGCCCCTGAGCTCACTATGTAGCCCACACCGGCCTTGAACTCACAGCAATCCTCCTGCTTCTGTCTCTGGAGTGTGCTGGGATTACAAGTGCGAGCCACCACGCCTGGCTAGTTTCTTTTAAATTTTAAAGCCAAGATGAAGATGTGCGTTTCCACTTTAAACATCCTAATACATGTTCTAATGAAGGTACCATTCCTTACAGCCTGACTGCCATGGTAGTAAACTCCGAATGATGTCTGTTGAATATAAAGCTGAATTTGTATGATCTTTTTGGGAGAAAAAAATGGGAATCATATACAAAAATATTTGGATTATGCTTTTCTCAAAATAGATCTGTGTAGTAAGGGAAGGAAGGAAGGCTAATTTTAGGTGTCAGTGTTCCAGAAGGATAGACAGGCAGCTGACACTGCACTGTTTCTATATGGGTCAGAACATCCAGTCTTCCTCCATACTGCCCTGCACGTGCCAGATCTCATCTGATTTCGGGGCTAAGCAGCGCGGGGTCTGGTTAGCTCTTGGATGGGAGAACTTCCAGTCACTTCAGGGACCCGACTGAACCAAATGGCAAAGGAGGGGTGAATTCACTTTCTCGGGAGCTGGGGGAGACCTCACCCTTGGACTCTATGACTGGCCTCACTGTTCATGATAGCGTTTCATCTACAACAACAAACTGGAGAGTAGCAATTTAAAGAACAAATATTAATAACTTGACTCCTAGTTTCAGAGTCTTCAGTCCATATTTCCTTGGCTCCACTATGTCTGGCCCGCTGGTGAGGTGGGGCATTACACAGTGAGTATGTGCTGGAGCAAAGCAGTACCGAGAGGCAGCTCGGTTCCTGACAAGAGCAAACCCCAGAGGGAGAGGAAGGCCCGGACAGAATTTATCTTTTGAAGACATGTCCCCAGCAACATAGCACTCCACAAGTGCTCCCTCCTAGACTTTCTGCCTCCTCAAGTCTCTCCCTCCCCAAAGCACTATCATTTGCAGCGCAAGCTTCCAACTTATGAGAATTTGGGCAACATTTAAGACCCACTCATACCAGACCTCTCCCCACCTGACTCCCGCTGTCAGTTCTCAGATCTTTGGACTTAGGCTGGAAATTATACTTGCGGCCTTTGAAGTTTCCAGATGGTCCACTGTGGAACCATAACTGCATGAACTAGGTCCTCTGATAAATCCTTTTTGTCTGTCTGTCTGTCTGTCTGTCTGTGTGCCTGTCTATCCATCTCATCCCATCCGATCTTATCCCACTCCATTCCATTCCATCCCATCCTGTTCCATTATATTCTTTGGCTCTGCAGAAAGTCCTTACTAATATAGTTAGAAAATAAGGAAGATCAAATAGGAAGCAGTCTGGAAAGTGCTCACTCAAACTCAGCTTCCTGTAAGTGTAAATAAACTACTTTTGTAAACACGGTGCATTCATAAAAGGCCATAGGAACACTTCTGAACTTAGGGAGTCAGTGCACATGATTTGTCACTTGAAGGTAAAGGCCAAATTTGTGGTAATCCTCACCTGTGTGGAAGGAAAGCCATTCCGTGATTGGAACACAGTCTATAACTGGATGTATGGAGTTGAGGCCCACCCCCAAATGATCTGTATCTGACTGGAGCATAGATAGTAAAGAGATTTGGAATGCATTACTTCACTGAGAGCTCGAAATTGTAATAACAGCTAATGACATTTATAAGTATAACATAAATTGGAAAAATGAAAGCATTATATAAATAACAACTGAATTTATATATGGAGTTTAAGTTCAGAATGAGAGAATAGATAGATTACTTGGTAATTCTGCATATCTCAGAAGTGCTCTCCCCTGATGTTCCTGACAGCGGTCAGCTTCCAGCCTAATTGTGTGTGTGTAGTCCTTATACAGGGAAGGAGCCGCTGCATGCTGCCCACATGGCCTCCACTGTCGCGGATTCCCAGAGGAGGTGAGGTGCCTCTTGACTGGAGAGAGATTTATTTTGTAGTCAACAAAATGCAAGAGTGTTTTCAGAGATATTTGCTTGGGAGCTCAAAATTTAAACTCGCAGCCTTGGCTTAGCCACTCAGTTGAAGTAATAAAAGTTGCTTCTGCTGGAGATATAATATTCAGAATACCCATTGTGTATATTTTTCCAATTAATTTGACTTTAATTACTTTGCAGAGAATCTATAAAAGAGTCATCAAAGTTTTCAAGATGCGAACAAGCTGGTACATATTCCATTTACTTTCCATAGAGCTATCTCCCTATGAAACTTTTAGAAAAAAAACAATAGCCAATTTAATTTTCTTCTGTTGAGGTTTATAAAAGACCCAATAGAGGCTACTATCTCTAATTTTTAATAGAGATAGCTCTATTTAGAAATAGAAATGCTGCAAAGGAGAACAGGCTCAGGAATTCAGTTTTAAATCAAGGTGACCTTTCCTATCTGTTTGTTCTGGTGCCTGTGTGTATGTGTGTAAGTGAGTGTGTGTAGGCATGCACAAATTCATACCCCCACATTTGCAAGACTATCATTGTTCAGCCCAGGTGAGGTTAAACATTCACAATGCCATAGTATCATAAAGCTAATGTCTTGCTCTTTCTCACTTCCCTATTATTTGTTTTTCTTTTTAAGAGGTTTATACATGTGAAATGTTTTTAAAAATGCACTTACCTTCAGTTACTGAGTGGTTCACAGGGGCAAAGAGTAAAAAAGATCACACTCAGGAAGGCACAACCGTTTAACTTGAAGGGAGCTGTTCCCAGTCAGTTAGTGAGAGGGACTCCTGAGCTGTGGTACAGAAGGTAATGGATGGGAACTGAGAAGGAAGAGAAGAAATGCGAAGTGTCACCTGAGCCATAGCCTGCCATTTCCTCCATTCTGCCCCCAGTGTTAATATTAGGAGGAGCCTCTTGCAAATCATATCCTAACCGTGTCCAGGATGGCCAATAGGGGAAAAATACTTTCAGCATTTGGAGCTGTACAGTACACCAGATGGAGAGCTAGAAGCTAAATAAAAAGTGAAATCTGAAATTAAAACGCCATCAAAATCCATCAGTTCAGTATCACTGAAGTGTATTCTTACCCAGAGGGGGATGATTGCCCTTGAGGGCATCTCGAGTCTCTCTGCATTTTGATGCTATAAGATTCTGGGCTGGGAGATAGTTGGCTGAATATTTTGCCTTTGATTTGAAATTCCTAATCCTCTACCCTTTTCTGAATGCTGTTGTCACAATGCTTATTTTCTAACCAGGGCTACTTACCCCTACTTCATAATACTTTTGGGTACTTTGCTGTAGCCTGAATTATTTTAATGTTTCTGACAATGAATTTCCAAGTAATTGAAATGGCTTCACTCCATGATATGTCTCTCAAGGCACTCTTGGAAATTAAATGTTACTTCTCAACAGTTATTTGCTTACTTCATCCTCATTTTATTAAATAATCATAAAGAACCTTTCAAATTTAAATATGCATGTTTTGTTATCTGAAAGGTCTGGCTGGATGGAGAGGCTTGTTGAAAGCAAGCCAAGCACATGGTCTCTTTGCACTTTCTCAGTGGATTTTCCATTCACATTCGAGTACATCACAAGTCATGAACTTTATGGAACTTACTGCTTCATTCCCATTGGGGCCTTTGTTTATTTGAAATAGATACAGCAGAAAGTGCTTCTATTTGGAGATGGCTTAAATATTTTGACAACATTGACATTACCTAACTTACTTACACCAAAGCAGTAAACTGATTTTTCTTTTGTCTTCTGTGAGATTTCCACATGCTTCTGAACACTGATTTTAGTGGGCAAGAAAAGAAAAAGAGGGAGGCAAAGTTCCAAAATACATGCAGGTGATCTTATTAGACACTTCATGTAGGTCTTATCTAATCATCTCACCTCTAGTTGTGGGAGTACTTCCCTTCTTGAAGGCTTACAGAATTTGGAATGGAGAACATTATCCCTATTTGAGATATTAACTTGTTGCAGTTTAACAAAACAGAGTTTGCTGAATTTCCAGTTCAACTATTGTGGTGCTTCCTAGGGGTAGCAGAGAAGTCGTGGGCTTTGGATATAGACACACTTGGATTCAGGGAGCTGACTGACTAGCCACAGTCTACAAACAGATAGCATCTGGACTTCAAGTCCCTGAAAACTAGGATGAAGTCAACCTTACAGGGTCACTATGGATGGAAAGATCACCTTTAATGTGCTCAAAACCCAACTGATATAAAAAAGGGTCATTATACTATCTTTACTTTGGCATCCATATTTCCACCAGGAAATTATTGCTTTTATTTGACCATCTCATGTGGTAACTTTTCTTCTGTAAAAATACAGTATACAGATCTGATAACTTCACAACAAGGATTAGGTGTATTAGGCGACGGAAAACAGATCATTTGCATTCTTGCCCTAGTTTCCCCTCTCTAATTCTACTGTGTGATCCAAGGCAAGCCAGTACATTCTTCCATTTCTGTGGGGAGGGAGAGCAGAGGGCTTATCTGCAAAATCAAGGCTATGTCTGGGTAATTATTTTCAAGAGACAAGTGAGAGTGAGTGCAATATTGTCCCTTAAGTACTTGGCATTCCTTGGAAGAAAACATGATGTAATTGGACTTTAATAACTTGGATGAAAATGTATCCTAGAGCTATAAAGTGTTTCTCTACAACATTAGATCTAGGCAAGTTATTATGATTACCTCTTAAGAAGCGTTCGGATTAACGGATATGTGATTATAAAGTCCATTACAAAGGCACAATCAGAAGAAGGATACAGAGAACACACAGAAAATATGGAAAAGTGCACTGATATCTCAGTGCTTTATACTCATGAATATTTTAGGCAGAGAAGTTCTTCCATCACTTGAATTTCTGGGCTCAGAAAGGGAAGCTGCCAGCTCTCAGAAGGCCTGCTCTACAGGATTTCCACGCCTTTACTTCCCTGTACTACGCATTAGCAACCGGACACATCAGTGCACAGGTGAGAGCAATGATAAGGCAATGAAACGTCCTGGGTCAGCTCCCACCAAGCTATGTCATTCTGCAGCACCCATTCAGACACAGGAGCATGTTCTGTGTTAGCAATGATGCACAGAGAGCAAATAAGATTCACAGCCTCTGTTGAAATGGTCTATTGGAGAAGATGAGATATTGCACACAGGTGTATTCATTTATCCCGTGACACATTCTATGGCTGATTTCCTACAGTGGATTATTCTTATTCAGTAGTTTCAATCTCATCCCTTATCTTTCACCTTTCTTCCATTGCTACTGATGTGCCCAGGGATGGAATTGTGGGTCTAAGCTCACTTGGAATATTGAAACAGTAGAAATGATGTTTTAGAACATTCAGAGAAAAAAATCCTTTTTGGTCTTCAGAAAACATCCTCATATCCATGAGATGAATCAGCTTTGGAGTGATGGTAAAGGTACTAATCACTGAGCATAAACAGGAAGGAAACTGTATGCTGAATGATATAAATAAACAGAATTTTGAACCAGATTAAACTTTCTCTTTCTGCCTCATAACCTCATGTGATAGCAGACAATAAATTACTTATTGCCGAGCACATTGCAAATTAAAGTTTCACTAACTTTCAGCCCAAACTATCCTAACGCTGGTTCCATTTGATGCTTCTCACCACTCCTGGCCATAAAAGGAGCTCAGACATGTTATTTCAAACACAGACTCTCAAATAACCTTCCCAGAGACTCGGACCCATGGCAATTGTGAGGGGGAACTGATTTTTGATAATGGCTATAGATGTCTTATATGTTTAGGTAAAATCAGATAATAACTCAATTGCTATGGTAGAGGCAAGAATGAAGTTCAGACTTAGCAGCAGGCTTAAGCTAGAGAAGGGAGAGTTGTCTGCTCAGGAAAGGGGCCTTGAGTAATCAACAGGGGCCTGGCCAGCCGGGAGGAGGAAATCAGGTTCCCAGTGGGGGGAATCCCAACACAGTATTTCTCTCCATGAACTTTATTCTCACGTGTGAAGTGAGGATGCTGGAAAAGACCTTCTTTCACCTCTCTTGGGACCAAGTTTCCGTAATTTCAGACAGTGGAAAATGTCAGTGTTTTTCTTGTTTTCTTTTTTTTTCCCCTTTCTTTTTGATCTACCTTAAACTATTTGATCAGTAACATGTGAGATTATGTTTACAATAACTTCTTTCAGTGAAAAGTCCAAATATATTGTCAGCTTTGTTACAATATAACTCTGTGGGGCAGGACATTATTTCTTGTTCACTTTTGTATCTGTGTTATGTTGTGGGGTGCCTGCTTATGCACACTCAGTAGGATTATTGCATAAATGAGTTGAATTACATTCATTCAGCTGTTCACTTTCACACAGAGATTTCAAAGGTTAATTCTATGTGTAAAATGAATAATATTTTAATTATAAGGGTGATAATTTCCATAATATTAAAGTTTGGAATTTACCTAATTGTTTCATGGTTTTAAATCAGCCCCTCACTCAGCAAATACTTATTAGGTATTTTCTACATGTTTGAGACTATTCTCAGCATTGAGAATAAGGAATTAAACAAAAAATATCAACCCCTTCATAACTCACATTCTTTTTTACCTCTCTGTTAATTCAGTAGTAATTGTCTACAATTAGTAAATGAGAAAAATGAATTTATATTTTTATAAAATTACTAATTTCTCCAAATGTCTGACACAAAGCAAAAGCCCCACAGCTTAAAGCATAATGATTAACATACTGTTTCAAAAATCTGCGACACTTCAACTAGGAACATATTTTCCATGCCGCATGTCCAGCCCACCTGGGTCTATGAAAATATCTCTAAAACATATATATTATATTATACATGCCCTAAGAAAAGCTTCATTTCCACATCTCCCTACTTCCCTACCTAGTATACTCCCCTCATAAGAAAACACAAACACAGACTTCCTAAGATTATACTATCCTTGGATTTCCAGAATCTAGAACAATGATGAGACAGAACTGGTCATGTTCAGTAAATGTATGTTCAGTAAATGAATAGAAAGATCACAAGACCTGCAACATCGGCAGTTTCCTACATATATCTTACACACATTTCCTTCCAAGGTGATATCATACTCTCTTCTTGGTTAAAGAGCTGTGAATGATTTTCCTAACCTCCAAGTCTCAGTGTCCTTCACATACTACTGAGAAGACTCATTTATCTAGAAATCACTTTCCAGGAGTATTGTCAATTTAAATGTAAAGCAAACTCAGACACCAAGAGTTAGATGAAGTTACACAGCCAAAAAAGACACTCGACTTCATGTGTGACTTGAGGAGCGAACACTCGGAACTCTACATTCTCCTTTGAAGAACTTGTACTCTACATAATGATGAGAACAGCAGTAACAATGAAGGCAGCCTCTGCTTTGTGAACATAGATCCATAATACATTATTTCATGATCCTACCAAACCTACCAGCTGAATGTCATCATTATATCCAGTTTATGATGAGGAAACTGAGACATAGTGTTAGTTTTATATTGTCAAAGAGATAAGGGAGAGACAAAAATTTTAGCATCTGTATTTATTTCTCAGGTTTAATTTTTTCTCTCAAGTATCAGAATTTTTAACAATGATTAGTAAATGGATGGATTCATAGAAAACATACACATGCATTGAGGCTCCCCACCCATCCACAGAGGCACATGCATGTAGACATCAAAGATTTACAAGACAAAAATGCACAGCTGTTCTAAAATTTAATTATATAGACAACCACTACCCCTCAGTGGCCCCTGAGAATAAATTGATTAATATATAAGGATAATTCTGAATAAATAAAGTATTTATTGATTTCTTTTCTCAAGGATTTTTTTTTTTTTTTTTTTGAGACAGAGTCTCGCTTTGTGGTGCAGGCTGGCCCTGAGCTCAGCCTCCAACTCACATCACAGCAATCCTCCTGCCTCTGCCTCCTGAGTGCTGGGATTACAGGCATGAGTCACCACACACAGCTCAGTGGTGTGTGGTACTGATTACTGCTGGGGTGAGTCTCCACACCCAGTATTGTTATGTGGTTACGGGAGATCAAACCCGGGTCTCTGCGCTTGTAAGACAGGCGCCAGAACCACTGAGCTATATCCCTGGCCTTCTCAAGGATAAATTGAAGTGATATTTGTATACTATTTTAAGAATACATCTAAGTAAAATAAAACTAGAAGTTTGAGAACTTAACACAAACTACAGAGTGTAGAAAACTTACTTATATTATATAACCAATGTATAGCCTAACTGATGTCATAATATCACAATGACATTATGCATCTATAGTATATTTGTGGTATATGGTATATTTAGCATGACACAAGAATATATGTCAATGGTGGATATATAACATGCACAAAGTTGTCCAACTGAATGCATAAAAAGAATAAAGAATAGCTGATTTTGTCCTTACAACTGAACCAAAATCAACGTTAAATGTCAGTGACTACATATACATTAGTTTCAAGAGAGTTTCTTGAGTATTATTTTTATTTTCATAGAGGCGACATGGACTGATAAGTATTCCTGATTGAACATTCGTGATAAAAGTAGATGTTATATTTTTCCCTCATTCTGTTAACCACCCTATTGTGCAAGGACACAGATTGAAATCTGAAATCAAGGTGTCTCTTTTGGCTGTGTAACTTCATCTAACTCTTGGTGTCTAACAAAATCTCTGAAGTTCAACATACAAAAATAATCAGAATCAGTTTTGCCACCGCGGCAAATAGCTGCGGCAAGCGAGAGCAGCATCAAGAAAGCACCGGAAATTATTCCTGGTGATTTATGAACATACACTCAGCTTCTTTGAGTCTCTTTAACTTTCTTCTCTAGCTTTATCTTTTCAGTGTTAGGGGAGGAGGGTCCAACCCCTGATGCATGCTAGCTCAGTGTGCTACAACTAGCCTATACTCTCAGCCATCTTTTTATTTCTAAATAAATTTATTGACGAAATTATTTTACTCAATATATTAGATATACAAATTAATTTACTAGCTCTTCGTGAATAAAATTTATGTGTTCCTTTGCAAAACAGTCCAGATTCCTTCACTGGTGTGTTTTTCCTCATTATCAGTGTCTTTTTAATTATTTACTTTTTTATTTTTTGGCGGTACTGGTGATCGAACTCCAGGCCTTGTGCTACCAAGATAGGCAGAGGTACCACTTGGGCTAAATTCTCAGCCCCATTATTGGTGTCTATGACTTCTGCCACTCTAGTCAAGACCTGGGTTACGGCTGCTTCCGCTACTTGCAAAGCTCTATGGGTGAGAGGTGTTCCTCCGTCGTGTGTTCTTCCGCCTATGTTTCTACAGAAAGGAGGGCGGACAGATGACAACATGAGGCTTCACTTTTTGGTACAACCGGCACTACTTCAGAGGACAGTGACATCGATTTGTTCTCAGCTACAGGCAAATATTTGCTGTTATTTTTTTAAAAAATGACTTTTCATTTTGAAACAACCATATTTGTCTACTTCAGTTTCTGCTGTAATACCTTGGGCTTTGTGTAAACCCGAACAAACTCAACCTTCCCTTGTCTTATTGTGCGTCAGCTCTGTGTACTGAAGGAAGCAACTTTCCAGACATTTTCTGATGCTCCTGAAATTTTGCCTCATTTGCCTCTCTCCTCTCCCTCCCTCCCTGCTTGTGTTTCTCTTACCTTCTCCTCTCCGCTCTGTGTGTCTCTCTGTCTCCCCCTTTCCCCTCATCTCTATCTCCCTCTGTGTCTCTCTATGTCTCTCCCTCTGTCTCTCTCTCAAAAACATCTGTGCTCTGATGTAATCATAATTACAAACAGGGGAATTAGTCAGTGAGAGAAAAAAGACATTAATAAGACAGATATTTTTCATGGAAAATATTCATTTGCACCCAAGAGTAATAAATGGCTCCCCTGTCATACTGAGATAATACAGAACAGCCTTAAATGAAAGTAAAAACGTCAGTCTCGATTTTAAATAACATTTTTTAAACATGGAGAAAGAAATGAATTTTCGTTTTAGGTTCTTACCTAAAGTGCTATTTCTCCCCTTTTGTTGTGCTTACTTTAACAAGGCTTATGGCACTGTTTTGACATCACCGTGGTTGAGTTTTGATGCTTTGTCTTGCTTTTGCCATTGTGGAAACTGGAAATTCTTCCATCCTTGGTTAGAAAGGTCCTATAAGCTGAAGATACTTAGGCAGCTCGTCAGAGATCTACCATTGCCTGTAGAAGTCCATATATGGCATTTAAAGAGGGAAGTTGGAAAATATTCTCTTGTAAACCAGAGATTTTTTTTTAAATGAAGTTGGTCTTTTTCAAAGAAAGTTATTTTTCTTAGTTTCTAAAGAATGGACTTTACATAGTTTGACAGCATCCTTCAGATACCCACTCATTACTTTTGTCTCATTTGAACACTTCACTGAAGAGGCATTGGTTCAGATTTTGAAACTGTAGGTCTCTGTAGTCTGTATCTCCAAACAAGGTTCTCCACTGCAAAAGGAATGTAGCTCATGCGAAAGCATGGCTTTTTACCAAAATATGTGCCAAGTGTCATTTAGAGAAATTACCATGTGCTGGGGCAAGTTCTCCAGAAACAGAATTTCAGATGAGGATTAACCTGCAAATAATTTATGGCAGGATTATCCACAGGATAAACTGATCCATGAATGGATGAATTAAGACAGGGAAGGTGAGGGAGTTAAATTACAGCGTGTTTTCAGGTGAAGGCTAATCTCCTAACATTGTGGGAAAATGCTAATGTAGTTTGTACCTCATAGTTGGTTGAAACTCAAAGGTTAGGGTTTGGATGATGTTGAGCACACAAAGGTTTTCCTGTGAATGGTAAGGACCCAGGCTTGTAGAGAAACTAGGGTATAGTAGTCAAAGGATGGCTGTTGATAAAGGGCCACAGGTATAGTTGCACAAGACCTGGAAATAAATGAGTAGATAAGATAAAGGGAACCCAAAGCAAACTTGGAGGATCTCTGGCTTTTATATCACATCTAATGTGTCAAAATATTAAATATGGCTTCCATGTTATTTATTGTATGACAAAACAGAATGTATTGTGTGCTGTGAATCTATTTCAGTACTGTCCAAAAACAGCTGTAGTGTAATTTTAAATATTGTAATAATGATGCTTAAAAATTAAAAAAACTGAAATTGTTTTCAGTATTTCATTTCATGCAATATAGCCAGCCATGTAATTAATTCATTTATAAGATATTTTTCATCTGCTTTTGTGCTTAATTTTAAAAATTCCAAAGTGTATTTCATATATATCATACATCTCAATTTAGTCTCATTTTAAGGGTTCAATAAGCCAAGTATGTTTTGAGGCTACTGCATCATGCAGCATAATTTTAGATCATTTTTTGAGGTACTGTTTTGAACTTTTAATAAGAAATACAATCAGAAAAAGTAATATCCTCCATTTAAAGCAAGTTGTCTCTATATTGTAAATGTGAAACTAGAAATTTTTTTAGTTTTTTGAGTCAAGGTCTTCTTTATAGTTCAGGTTGGTCTTGAACTCACTCTATAACCTAGGCTAGCCTGGAACTTATGTTAATCCTCCTGCCTCTGCCTCCCAAGGGCTGGTATCACAGGCGTGAACCACCTCGCCTGGTTGAAACTAGAATTTTTGAACCATCTTTCTGTGACACACTCTACTTCCGTCCACAAGAGGGCTCCATATGGTTAATGGTGTATAAAGTAATTATCCAATTGGATATCATTCATTAGATTATGATGGAGCTGACCCACAGCCAGTCCTGTTCACTTTCTGAGGGACTAGGGCATTCCCATAGTCTTTCCCAATCTAAATTCCAGCACCTTCTGCAGCCTGGTTCCATAATTGCCCTTGGCTCTACTAAAATATGGCTATAAATTAAAGAAATCTTTCATTTTTGTGAGTTGTTTTCTATGGAAAGAATCTTAACTAGTATTGAAACTTGGTACCCCAAGAAGGGAGATAATGTGAATCCAACTGTGTCCAGGAAAAGAACAATGAGTCTTGCCAATGCTGGAATGGAAGAACAGACCATAAAATCACATTGATGCTTTCAGACCGAGACCAACAAATTTCATTGATCAAAATTTAGGGGACATGAATACAAAATATGAAGATATTATATCATATTGTAGAATTCCACTTTGGAAACCCCAGAAAGGGCAACAGGCCAAGAAAAGAGGATGATAATCTTGTTGGAAGGAAATCAAGGAAATCTGTATTTATCCTTTTTGCCCTGGAGTTTATTCTTAACATACCAGATCCAATGATTCTTTTGAAATGCAAATGAAATCACAATACTTTCCCTAAAATACTCAACTGTTCCTTAAATGAGATGCCACTCACAGTAGAAGTCAAAGTCCTTGGCATAGGATCTGGCATCTGAATAGATCGTGGGCACCCTTTCCTACTATCTTGTTCACTCTGCACAGAACCCTGTGTTCTGTCTCTTAAGTTGAGCGTCACCTGCCTTGGAGCCCTTGCCCTGACTGAACCTCAGCTGCCCATTGCTGACTTTCTCATCATAGTCACACTGTCTAAATATTGCCTCTCAGCTCTACCCAAAAACTGAAATTCCTCTTCCTGGCACTGCTACTCAAACTCCTTACCCTGTTCTAGTTTTCTGACTCGATTTAGTTGCATTTTATCTAGTGCATATTGGAATTGTACATTTGTAGTATGTCTAAATGGAAGCTCAGTGAGGTCAGACACATACTATCTTATTGATACACATCAGTAGTGAAAAACTGATAATGTATATACTCAAACTATGGGTTCTGTCTGTAAGGGAATGAAGGTGAAATGATCACTTTTTCTGTCAAAGCAGAGAAAAAGCATGTATAGGAGGCTTGCTGTAAAAGAAATGTTTGGAGAAATTCTTCATACTTATTGAAGAAAAACTGCCACATGAAAGCACGGATGTACAGAAAACAGTGGTGGCCTAGGGATGACAGGTATGTGAGTAAGTATACATTGATTTTCTTGAGTATAAATTTTCTTTGAATAGTATTTTAATATTTGAATTTGAAACAGTCACCTTATTGTGAGATTTATGACAAATACACTAACATAAAGTCACATAAAATTGGATAATAGCTCCAAAAATAGCTGGTATAAATTCCTTATATAAATGTGAAGTTATGTATTATATTATTTGAATGTATCATGCAATGATATAAAGAGCAATAATTTTTTATAAAAGCAACCACTAAAATTAAATCTATGGTTATGTAAATAATCAAAATATGGGGATAAATTGAAATATTAAACTATGCTCAGACAACCCTCCCTAATTCAGTAAAGGATGAGAAAAGGAATAAATTTATAAAAAGATAATAAGGAAATTAATAGATGAATAACAAATTTAAATGCTGTTAAGCCAACATATAAATTAAATATGTTGAATTTACCACTCAGATCCTGAGATTATCGGTCCAAATTTAAGTAGATACATCTATAATACTGTCTACAAAATACAACTTAAGCTGTATGTGATTGGTAAGAAACAGACTTATAGATGTACACAACAGAACACAAAGAACAAGTACAAATCAGTAAAGTGGTCACTAACACAATTTAAAGGGGAATCGGTAAATTTTAAAGATAATGTTGAAAATAATAACTGCTCAAGTGAAAAAAACCCAGCCAAATATGAATTCTTTTTTTTTTTTTTTTTTTTTTTTGAGACAGGATATTTCCTTGTGGTTAAGGCTGGTCCTGAACTCAGCCTTGAACTCAGCAATCTTCCTGCCTCTACCTCCTGAGTGCTGGGATTACAGGCATGAGCCACCATGCCCAGCACTGTAGTATGTGCTATTGAGGGCTGGTGGGCATGAGTCACCATGTCTGGCTTTGTTATATGTGGTTACTGGGGATCAAACCTGGGCCCTTGCACTTGCAAGACAGACACCAGAACCACTGAGCTAAATCCCTAGCCTTAAATATGAATTCTTATAGCACATACACACACATACACATGCTAGGAAAAAAGAATTAGAATTCAAATAGAAAAAATAAACTATAAACATTTATAGGAAATTTATTAAAGAAAATGAAATATTTGGAAAATTTAGAACCCAAGATTTCTTAGCCAGAATTTAATAAAAATTAATTATAAAAATAAAAATAAAAAATAAAATTAATGAATTGGACCACCTCCAAATTGAAATCTTTTCTTTTTTGAAATATTATAATAAAGCCACAAAATGGGAAAAGCTAAAGTATCTGTTGTTGAAAGCAACTTTGTATCCAAAATATAGGAAAACTGGAGTATTCTAAAACATAAGGCAAAAATAGCAAATGGTTCAAATTTTGAACTATTTCATTAAAGAGAGCACAAAGTGTTAAAATTATGAAGCATTATTAGATTTTGAATACAGATTGTCTCACAAAACCTGAATAGTGAAGCCTGGATTCCTACCTGTGGTGATATTGGAAGGTACTAAGTGTCTTAAGAAGTGGGGTCCAACAGGAATTTAAGTAAAATGGAGGTATGACCTTTGAGAGGCTACTGGGACTTGAACCTCTTCCACTATCTCTTTTTGCTTCCCATTCATCATGAGTGGAAAATGTGTTCTCTGCCATGAATTTACATTTTGATGTTCTGTACTACACCAGGCACAAAATAGCAGGGCCAACATGCCATGCATTGAAACCTTTCAAGCCATTAGGTAAAACAAAACCTTCCTCCTTGTAAGTTGATTATCTTAGGCATTTTGTCACAGTAGTGGAAAGCTAACTACCATAAGTGTGGTCAGCATTATTAATCATTATAAACATACAAATTAAACTGTAATGTTTTACCACTTCATGTCCACTAAAAGTCTGAAATCAAAAAAACCAATTGTGCCACTTGTTCACAAGGATATAGAGCAACTGTAACTGTCAAACATTGCTTGTAGAAATGTAAAATGGTACAGTTATTATGATTCCACTGAACAATTATTCTACTTCTAGGTATTTACAAGTGAAATGCAGATAGAAAGTCCTCACTAAGAGCTCAGAAAGACTTAACTTCTCTTGAAGACTTAGCCTAGCCAAAAGATTTCTAAGACTCTTAAGGGCATTGTATTACAGTAGCTCAGAGTTGACTGTAATTTTGTCTTGGAGATAGTCAAGGGTAGAGATTTTGTAGGATATATACTGATATTTTTCATAGAAAACCTATAGAATTTTAAAAATCTAATAATATTGATGGAAATGCTAGCAACAGGGACTAAAAAGGACAAGACAGTTCAAAATGACTAGACTTTGACCTATAGTAGGAAGCAGGCTGAGAAGACCACTTAGGGGGAACATAGGTTGCTTTTTATACTTAGGAGAAAAGTTAACTTGGGGAACAGAACCAGCAGCTCAGAAGATGGAACCAATACACGCATGGCCCGTGTAGGTTTTAGAATTTCCATAAAAGTGTCTGGGTTGAATTTTTCTTTTCTTTTTTTTAACCTCCTTTTGGCATGAGTATGTCCATCACGGATCCTCTATTTCTATATCTACTTCTGTGTAATCACATGGGGTGTTTGGAATCAATTTACAAGTCCTTGGGTGGAGAAAATGTATTCTCATTGAATTGACCCTGAAGAACACTGTACATGACCCTCTTCCATTCTGGGGTCTGATTTAGAAGACAGTATTTTGGGCCTCAAGCCCAAGACATTTGGCTCCCATGAATAGTAAGTGACTCTATTTCATATGGCAGAAGAGTGTGAATTGTTATGAACCAGAAGAATAGACTTAGGTCATCCGCAGTCAGTCCTACATACTGCTGACATTCATGCCTGTACGTCTTTCTTCAACAGAACTTAAACTAGATAAAACAGTTGGCACCTAGGACATCAAATTCCCAAGTGTCATCACCCATAGTTTTTCACAGGGCACTTTACTTGCCTCTCCATAGCCTTGACCTTTCCCTGGACTCTACATTCAGTGAGTGGACTTGCTTTGACAAACAAAATGTGTTAGAAGTGACACTGTTCTGGGCCCAGGCATTTGAAAGTCCAAGAAGCCCTGCTTTTATGTTCTTAGGAGCTTTGGATTCCCAGGCAAGGGACCTAGCCATGCTCCCTCATGGACAGTACGTGAAGAGACAAAGTGGGCTATTTACATGGGATGGGAAAGGCTCAGAGGCCACAGGACAGAGAAAAAAGCTCAGGCAGCCCAGCCTCCCAGCTAAGCCCAGCGCTCAGCTGACCTGCCAGCTGAATGCAGTCGAAGGAATGATCACTGGTGAGACCAGCTGAGCTCAGCACACAAATTAGAATCACAGGCAAATAAAATGGTGGTTGTTTGAAGCCACTAAGTTTTAGTGTGTTTGTTTGTTTGTTTGTTAGGCAGCCATAGAGAACAGAATGGAAATAATTCTTGTCTGCTTTGGATGCTCTGATGGCTTAAGCAGCTGACATAAATCGTCACGAGGATGGCAGAGAAAAGAAGAGCACAGAGCTGGCAGCTGGAGGTTGGAAACCTCTATGAGATTTCTTTTCAGTTTCCCAGAGGTGGGTGGGCTGGAGGCTTGGATATTCAATAGTAGATGGGGTCAAAGACTAAAAGTACTACCTTTCCTTGAGTCACTTTCGCACCAGTCAGGTTTGGCCTGGGGGTTAATAGTGCTATATATGTATGTAAGTTGATGTTATTAAACAGCACAAAAGAAAAATGAAAACACAGGGCACAGGTCTCTGATGGAGTCATTTAGCAGAGATCACACAGAGTGCTTCGTCTCTGCAAACAGATGCAACAGCAGACAGGCAGAGGGCCTGGGAGATTCAGCACAATAAGCAAGGACACAGTTTCTCCATATCAAGTGTCTCAAGACATATGTATATCTATAGCGCAGAAGACATTACGACCCTTGAGCCAACATAAACACAACCCAGGCAGTGTGCAGCATTCAGGCGCTGGAGACTCACGTCTCTACCGCTGTGTTTATGTGCCTGCTTCTACAAGCACTATGAAAATTCTAGGACCTGGAGAGTCTAAACAGTAAGTGAATGTAAATGAATGTGGCCTCTCAGGAAATAAAAATACAGGCTCATTATTTTGTTTTTCAATCCAGAAAGGAACACACTTGGAAATAGCAGTTTCTGGCAAGGATAAAATAATAATAATGATGATAGCTCTGCCCAACTCTATTTTCTATGAGTGGCAGCATCTGATTGGAGCTGGCAAAGTAAGGGGACATCAGCCTGTCTTAGGCACAGCAACCTCTGGGGACCTTGTTGCAAATCTATCATCGCTGGGCCTTTTACTGACAGTCTTCACTCAGCTTGTTCATCCCATGAGGTGGGAGGGAATAACTCTAACCCTGAAACAGGCACAAAATGTATTGCTGAAGGGCAGGTAATATCTAAGATGATGAGAAACTGTTTCATGTTAAACATTTCCAAATTGGCCAATTTCCTTGATCTTTAAAAATATTTGCAAAGCACTGCAGTGATAGAAACATTTTGCTGTCTTTAAAATGCATGGGGCAGATTCATCTTGGAGATGGCTGTGCTACTGGAATATTTTATGCATGCCATTTCTGCAGGCTATGGGTACTTGGAGGAGTTAACACATGGTTCCAGGAATGCTGTCTTGGTTTGCTCAGCTGCCTAAGTAACTTTTCTGGATTTCTCCAGGAATTTCGAGTTCATAGGTACTCCTACTGAGCTGAGATCTTCTAAAATCTCTGTTCTTAGAAATATCTGTTAAGAAATCATTTTCCTGATTGGCCCAATCATACCACCTTATAAATATTAAAATTTTCTCCTTAATATCTTGTTTTATCTACACTCCTTTTCCTACTCTATTCCAAGTAATAGTGAGCTATGTTCTACTAACTGCTGATAGAACTCAAGCTTCCAGAAGTCTAGGGTTTTGACTTTACAGATAAATTGTAGTGTTTAGTACAGTAACTGCAAGTCAGTAAAGAAGTCTGAAATAAACAAATGTGTGCATCTTTAATAAGGACCTTTACTTCTGTGACATAGAAATCTTATCTTCTGAAGAGAAAAGAGACTAACTTCATAAATAGCAACATAATATTTTAGTTTGTTCTTTCTCTCTCTCTCTTTCTTCTCTCTCTCTCTCTCTCTTTCTCTTTTTTTTTGGTGGAGACTGAACTCAGGACCTTGTCCTTGTAAGCTAGGCACAGTACTACTGAGCTAAGTCCCCAGATCTCAGTTTCTCAATTTACAATATAAAAATATAATTTAAGCTGCTGTTTGCATAGCGTATTCCTGCTTATGAAGATTAAAATGGCACAATTAATTCATATAAATGTTTATTATGTCATTTAAAAGCCTACTGTGTATCAGCCATAGAGCTCAGTCTCTGAATGCAGATGCAAATTTGTTGTTCATTATGCATACTCCCAAAGTCAAAATCTGCTATGAGACAAAGATGTGCAAATACATATAGCAAGGAGAGAACTTGTGTTTAAAGAAGGCAGGGGAGAATGTGGAAGGAAAAAAGAGAAGGAAGCCACATTCTTTGCTTGTTGGAAAAGGATAACATATGAACTACTTAGTCAGAAAGGAAGAGCTTCTTTTAAGGAAAAGCCTCTCAAGTTTTGGTTGTAGGAACCGCGATGCATTTCATGATGGTTCACTGAAATATAAAATATAATCAAAAATTAAATCTGATTATGATATATCACATATGGATGTTTGTTTTGTCCAATTAGCTCTATGAGCATAGTTTAATTAGGTACACTAGGTAAACATGGTTAAGATATCTACAAACACTAACAGTTAATGATAGTATTTAGAACATGCTTATTGGCAAGCTTTCTTGTGTGTGTGTGTGTGTTTATATATATATATATATATATATATATATATATTAAAATATGGAATCTGCATCCATTTTAAACAACTCATATATTTAAGAAAAATAAAGTTGGGATTTGTCTATTGTGAAGGCTGAGAGTGTTTGGCATATCAATCAAGATGGTATAAAAAAAGTGGTTCAGCTCTAACGCTTGCTACCACAAGGCTTAGCAGGACTTTGATGTCACCAGGCTAGTTAGAGGACAACTTCCTCTCACGCATTCTCTATGGCACTTTTTGCGGATGGCTGGGATACGTGCAGGAATTGGCAGTGACTCTTCCCTCTCCCAGACATGATCTTCCTCCCAAAGCCCACATGTGTTGCTCCCACACCTACTGTCAGCGCAGTGAGCTTCAGCTTGGCTATACTTTCAAAAACATAAACTGCTTCCCCCTGTTCCTGTCTCATGGCATTTTCTTTTGGATTCTGACAATTCAATTACCCTTTCTATCCTACATTTTTTGGTCTTTTTCTTTTTAACCACAACAGTATTTTTCAAACAGGATGTTTGCAGTGTTGTTTCCCAGTCCTTTGGAGAAGAAGGGGTGAAACAAATCAAACTGACAGGGTTTAGTTGTCCGGGTGTATTTTATTCTAGCTCTTCTATAGTTTCATATCATTTGACCTGATGGAATACATCAGTTGAAGAATTTGATGATTATAAGTTCAGAAAATGATTACTAGAGAAAAAAAGCATGCCAAACTCAATTTAGGACACTTGGATTTTAATCTTATATCTTTTACAAAGGTTCTCCTATACTGTACCTCTAAGATGGCAGACAAAACAATGGTCCTTTGGCTTTATTTAAGGAAACTTTTGCTGTAACCTTGAATAGTTCATGAATATGGTAATTATTGTGAAACAGAGACAAGAGCATGAACTGACTTTAGGTCTGAGGAGATGCATTCATATATCAGGAGTAACATTCCCAAGGACCATGGATCTAAATAGAAATACAAATATAGTAATGGAAAACACAGTAACTATAGACTACATGTCATAAGGTAAGTGGAAAGGTCAGTTATGGCTGGAAACAAATATAAGACATTATGATATGGATTTCTGGAATCCAAAGAGAAGGATTCAACATCTCAATGTCCAACTTTAAAAAATATCCATTGTATACTGTGTGTGTTACATTGTGTTTATCCTCCACTTCCAGGTACCAGGGATCAAACTCAGGGCCTTGTGCTTGCTAGGCAGGCACAGCACCACTGAGCTACATCTTCATCAATTTCCAATGTTTACCTGGTAGGTACTGAGGTAATATTCTGTGGTTAAAAATTTTTTTGAGTCCCTTCTTGTGAAGGTACCCTCCAACATCAGCAGAGCTTTAGGAAATTTGGACCACTTTGTGCTTGTGCTTTTCATATCAAAAACAACAGAAGCTTTTCTTTAGAATGTGCAGCTTCAAAGGAAATTGGATATGTTTTGGCACACCCACAGGATTCCTGAAAGCAGCTGTTATGGACATCCTACTCCCCGTATTGAAGAGATCATGATAAACATGAGCCCACTCTTGTTGAAAGGTTGAAAGAGAAATCAATACAAAGTAACATGAGACAGTACAGAGGCTCCCTATAATTTGGGATGTATTGCAGAAAAAGTCCTATCAGCTTTTACGAGGCTTCATTTCCACCTTATGATTATCTATTTATTTGGAAAGATTATGGACAGGACTCTTGTCAGAAGTGATTTGTCTTGATGTCACATAAATAATTCTAGCCCAAATAGTTTGATGTTTGAAAGTTGGTGGGACTGTTGTTTATTTTTGCATTAGGGAGAGCAAAAAATTTTTAAAAAATAAATGGGGCCTTATGGGATTTTACTAAGAGCTTAGCTTCCAAATTCAGAAACTAATGAAAAATACTAAATATTCTCTTGAGTTTCTTGATTTAGATATTAATATCATAAATTGAATATCTGACTTCTTGGATTATATTCTATTAGAAACATTTTTAAGGGTTGGGTATATGGCTCTGTTTAAGCATAATAGAAGCTGTTGTACTCATGGTCTAATATATCTAAGGAGCTAGAGATGTTATCAAAAAAAACTTTAGGTAGACATGCATCAATTTAAAAAATCAAGTCACTGTAGGATGGTTACAAAATATGTGCCTAAAAATTATAGGTAGAAATTGAAATGAAAGGACATGGAAATAAAACACTAAAATTCTATAAGATTAAAGACAAGATATTAACTTCCACTACAGTCTGAGATATTACTGCCAATTAGAGTAACAAAGAGAGATGAAAATTTAAGGGATGCAGAAGAAAAACATGGTGTTAGAATCATACTCAGAACCTCAAATAGTTTAATTATTGAACTATAAAAATGAAAATAAAATTCCAAATTTTGAATCCTCCCCTCAAAAACTTGACAAGAGTGTGATAAGTCACAAAGATAACACTCAAAATTGATACTGATATTAAAAATGAGGGGAAAAGATAAATTCAAATACTCAATTTTTAATAGTACACTCTGACAGGAAACAATCTTTTTGCAAAGAAAATTTTAAAAAAAGAAAGAAAACTAGAATACAAAAATTTATATACAAGCAATGGAACACAAATATGAAATTTAACAGATTAGTACTATGCATTATATGAATGACACTGAAAACTACGTACAATAGATTATTTTCTATACTTTGTCTCAGACCAGAAGGCTTAATAAATTTAGTAAAATAGAAGAATTTGAACATGTCATTAAAGAATTCACTTAAAATTCTGAATTCATAGAGCTACAGTTTTTATACAATCCATAAGGATCAGATAATGCTGAAGCATTCTAAATATATTTGTATTATGAAAAGAAATTATTTTCTTTTCAATTAAATTCATAAATCAAATATAATTCTCATAATAAATCATTAAGATTGCTCAAGAATGCCCAAAGGCTAATATTTTTTTAGGAGTAGAGAAATGTAGAGATGCAAAATGTATTAATAATACATTAGTAATCTAAACTAGCATGCTGAAATAATATCATACAATTAAATGAAGCTTATACATGAATGTGAAGTTGGTCCAAAAAAGAGAATACATTAAAATAACTTATCACTTTAATAAACAGTGAACATATAAATGGATATTAAAAATAATTTAAGAAAAATTTATATCAATTCTATAAATTCTTGAAAAATAAGGTTGGAGCAAGCTGTAAGTATAAATGTGCTAACTTTATCCAACATAGATTTCAAAGCAGTTAGCTGATATTGATATAAAGCTCATGATATACATTATAATATATAATGTTTACTCTGTCCTGTCTACACTGTATTTTCTTAAAATTTTAAACTTTATTTTTTTTTAATTTATAGTGAGTAAAATTTCAAAAGCGTTAACCATACTATGAGTTAGAATAAGGGACATTTAAAAAATATTTGTTTATAGACAATGATTTTTTACCTAAAGGAAAAAGGAGAACAATAAGTAGTAAATATTTTATATGTACATAGTAAGTATATAAAGTTAAATTACTTCTTTATATAGCAATAATAGCAGTTATCAGATCAATAACAGATTATCAGACTCTTAAAAGCTACACACCCACCATACTTCACCATGAAAAAAATGGCCCACTTGAATATGAAAATGAAATAAATCATGGAAAAATTATGGCTTATTATTATGTGATACAGAATTAATAATCATAAAATAATGAAGATGTAATCATCTAAATTGAACAAGTTAATTAGAAAGATAAGTGCTCTTTTTTATTTCCAGAGTATTTGGCAAGAGATAGAAAAAAAAAGGAATATTCAAGAATTCAGCTAAAACTAACAACTAATCTAGGTGTACAATATCCACACAGCTGGAATTCTTAAGGAAGAACAATTTTAAAAAGGTGAATAGAGAATTGTGATGGTTAATTTTAGGTGTCACAATGGCTGGGCTTTAGGTGTCTAACGGCTGGTAAAAACACTATTTCTGGGTAAGTCTATGAGAATGTTTCAGAAAAGATATTCACATTTAAATAAATAGACTGAGTAGAAACTTTGAGCCAGGAAAGAGGGACTCAGGCAGAAGAGAAAGACAAGCAAAGGTGATTTCATGCTGCTGGCGGCAGCTGGAACATCAGAGAGCCTTTGGACTACAGACTCTACTCTACCTTCACTTTCCAATCCTTCGCATGTCTGGAGTCTGAGACTTTGCCACCAGCTCCCTTGGATTGCAGATCTCTGAGCTCAGACTGAATTACACTACCAGATTTCCTGTTTCTCCACCTTTCAAACCATATATCCAGAGACTTCTTTGTGTTTGTAATGCATAAGTCAGTTCCATAATCAATCCCTTCATCTAGATCTATAAATTTGCATTTGTGTGTTTCTGTGTCTATACATATGCAGATGTGTATGTGTTTCTACATCTATTTACATCTGTATCTATCTGTATTCTCATCTTTCTCTGAGTAACTCTAGGTAATACAAGAGCATAGTAAGTAAGCTAAAAGAATAATCATATCCAGAGTTTAAGAAATAAAGATGTTTCAAGTTTCAAAAAAATCAACAAGAACCAAGTGAAATGAATGAGAGAGGCTACAGCTCTACAAAGAAAGAAGAAGAAAAAAAAGTATTTTTGAAGTGTCAGATAGTAATAACCAAGTGAACAAAAAGCAAAACAAAGCAAAATGTTTTTCCCTACAAAGGAAAAATATCAAAGGCCTACGTTGTCTCTTCAGTAGTGCTCTATGCCTGAAGGCATGGAAGTGAAATCTTCAAAGTTTAAAGACAAAACAATTTTGAACTTGAAATTCAACATCTATGAGAAGTGCAAGTTGAATGGGAATGCAAATGTAAAATATGTTCAAATGTGCAAGAACTGGAGAAGATTTCCATATACTTATTCTTAAAAACATCCTGAAGTATATTTTATCCAAGTGAAAAGAATACAAGAAAATGTAAGAAATAAATCTGGAGAAAGCAGATTTTGGACAGCACAATGGAGTTGTATCATAAGTGCAATGAAAATAAATCACAAAACTTCCAATATTCAACAGTACAGCAAATAGAAAATTAGTCCAACCTCCTGGAGGAAATGAATGAGTTAAAAATAATGTCTCTACTAAAAATGGGCTTTTACCATTTGTGTATTTTTTAAATTTTTAAAATGAAATTTATTTTTAACATATAAAAAATCCAAAATGTAAAGAATAAAGTTATGTTTTGAAACATGGGTATTAAGTGATATTTAAATCTATTTCAATGATCTACCTACTCAAAGATTTAACATTTTATATTAAAGATTTTTAAAATGTGTTCTAGCTTTACTTTAAAAGGAGTTTGAAGTAGTTAAATTTCAGAGTGCTGCAGTGAAAATAACACGTTTGCCCTATTGACCACTACCACCTCCATCTGACAACAACAAAAAATAACAAATTATAAATGTCATAAACCAACCACAAAGAGACTGAAAATATAATTGTGAACAACAACGGAACTTGCTACAGCAGTCTTTTCCCTGCACCCAACTGAATATTATCCTTTCAAAATATTTTTAAAATAGCTGGTAAGGCAAATTTTCATTAATATTATTTTATATCTTTTTCTGCACATGCAGGTCTTTTTTAGAACTGTTTTCCCATACTCTCTAAAAATGTTTATTGGCCTTTTTATAAACGAGTTTTCAAAACAAAAATATGTAAATTCAGTGAAAATTTTACTTGAAGAAACATTTTTACCTCTCAAGATTCTGATATGTCTCTCTTGAGGCTTTTTTTAAATTTCAGAAATTAGTGATTAAACATTTTACATTTACAATTGGTATATTAACAACTTATTTATTTTCACATATTGAACTAGCCTCACCTTCCTAGGAAAAATTCTACTTCATCTATTTCTAGATATCAAACATCGAGGTTCAAGAGGGTAATATTTTACAATTTTCCTTCTTCTTAGGCTGCTTTTAAGTGGTTTGGATATTAAGGTAGTGCACAAAAAATATGAATTGGGATGTTTTCTCACTTTCTTTTTATTTTCTGGAGGAATTAGAATACAACTGGTTTTACTTAAACAGTTCGTAGATTTATCAATAGACAGAAATTACCGTTATTGAAGCAGTTAGTTTCAAATCCAATTTATTGAATAGAAATACATCCATTCAAGTTAGCTTTATGAGTGTGCTTGGCGTTTTATGTGTATTTTAAGAAACTGATGATTCATTTCAATTAAGATTTTCAATTTATGAGAATATCTAAAGCTATATCATTTCCTTATTTTGTATTTAATGCATGTGGTACCTGTAGTGATGTTACTTATTCCATTCTTGGTAATTGTTAGTGTCTTTTTGTCTTATACAATATGGCATGACATGCAAATATAATTCTTTGGAAGAGACGGCTTTTACTTCTGATATCTTTTCACTTTACTATTTATTGAATTACTTAATGCTTTAATTTAGTATTTCATTAATTCTAGTTTCTTTGGTTTTCATTCTTTTTCTTTTCTCTAGTTTTTTTAGTGAAAGATTATGTCATTGTGTTAAGGCACTAATTCTTTTCTAATATGAGGTTTTAGTGGAATTAGCTTTCTGCTCAGCACTGTTTTACCTGTACCCCAAGATTTTTAGTATCTTGTATTTTCTTTTTTTAATTGAAATCTTTATTGGTACATTACATATACACATCATGATTGCACTCCACAGTGGGGATTTGTACCCGTATATGACACAACTTAATTCTCATTTTTTTCCCATAGCCCTACCCACCCTACCGCCCCCATATACATAAACTTTGTTTCCTTTCTTTTTTGTTATAATCTCATTATTTTTCCCCCTTCACCCTATTTCACTTGGAGAATTGTATGCTATATATTGTGAAATAGAAAGTATCTTGTGTTTTTATGTCTAATCAGTTAAAAATGTTTTTTAATTTCCCCCAAATGAATTCCATTATGACTCAAGGAATATTTGATTTACTTTCTAAATATTTACAGATGCTTTAAATTGTTATTCAATATTCATTTAGGTTAACTTCATTTGGTTCAAGAACATACTTAATATAATAATTAATTTCAATTTTAAAAAGCGTGGAGTTTTGCCCTAGAATATATTGTTCTTGACCAAAGTTTCACGTGCCCTTGAAACAAATAAGCAAACTGCTATTTTTGGACAGTGTTCTGGGGAGAGGATTTTTGGCTTTGTTCCCTTCTTTCGGGTGACATAGATTTTCACTGATGTCCAAAAGACAAAAGCATAGAGTTTGAGACCTGTGTTCTCAACAGGAGACACAGGAGTCAAGGGTTCATCAACTTTTTTTTCTTTCTCACATTGTTTTTTCTTTTTGTGAATGGTTTGAGTACAGTCATGAATTTTCAGAATGCCCAGGCTTATTGTTGTTGTCATACATTGATGATATTCTACTCTTTTCAACTTTGGATATCTTAAGCAAAATTTACAAAAATTATATGTTTTTTGCCAAAGATAATAAGATCATAACTTTTGAAGTATCCTAGTGCCATGGTACTAGTATAACAATATTCTAAAATTAACATATATAAGGAATATAAATTCATGTGTAATTGGTGGTTGGAAAACAGAAACTGTAATTGTTAAATTTTATAGCATTTATAATGAATGTATTTAGTTAAATGAAACAAAAAATGTGATGAAAACAATGTTGCCATAAAAGTAGATTAACATGACAGTAATATGCTCTTACCAGTCAGGTCTTAGAGATAATTGAGCTTTTGTAAAGATATTTGGGGAAATGAAACATCATTGTCTATAATGTTATTACATACCTTAAATATATTTAAAGAGACAAATATTTATAACATATGGAAAGTGCAAATGGATTACTCACACAAAAATCAGAATAATGCTACTTTAGGTAAAATCTGGAATTGCAGCAAAAGGAAGGTAGAATATAACCCTGAGAATACATAAAATTTAGATACATATTCTAAATTTTTCTTCCACTTTGGTGGTGGCAGCAGAGACATTTGTTTTATCACTGCTCCTACTATTTTATACTTTTATACTACTTCAGAATGCAAAAGAATTAAAAAGTAAAAAAAAAAAATAGATGCAGAAGACTTAAGAGAAGCAAAGATATCCAGTACATTGTGATGCATGAAATATAAACATAGGTAAGAGAAGCTCAAAGTGAAAGGCCTTGGAAAGTACTCTGTGACTTTATACAGGATGCTGAAAGGTGAGAAGAGTCCACTTGCATGTACATTGTAGCCCACAACGCCTAAAAATCAGCCTCCAGTTGGTTCAGTGTCCATCATTTATCTAACTAAAAATCATAATTTAAAGGTTGTACTCACTGAAATATAATAATATCATCCAGAGATTCTGTACACATGGGATATAGCCTTTCTTCCATATTCAGTATCTACCAGTCATTAAAAATGTACCTGGAGAGGCCAGGGATTTAGCTCAGTGGTTCCGGCACCTGTCTTGCAAGCACAAGGACCCGGCTTCAATCCTCGGTAACCACATACCATACTGGGCGTGGAGACTCACCCCAGTAGCAATCAGTACCACATACCACAGTGCCAGGCGTGGTGGCTCATGCCTGTCATCCCAGCACTCGGGAGGCAGAGGCAGGAGGATTGCTGTGATGTGAGTTTGAGGCTGAGCTCAGGGCCAGCCTGAACTACAAAGTGAGACCTTGTCTCAAAAAAAAAAAAAAAAAAAAAAAAAAAAAAAAAAAAAAAAAAAAAAAAAAAAAAAAAAAAAAAAAAAAAAAAAAAAAAAACCTAAAAAAAAAGTACCTGGAATATTCAAGAAAAAGAACCAAGAGAAAAATCACAGTATAAACATTCCTCTAGTGGATAGACATATTAAGTCACTAAGTGGGATTTAAAATAACTTTTAAAATGCTTAAAAATGGAACCAAGATTGGAAAAATAACATATATTCATATATTACTTGCTGAAGACATATTTGTGTATATATCAAAAATATCAGTAACTAAAAATAAGAATGTTGTAGATGTGATCATTGCTTTTCTTTCTCCTTTTTGTCTTTTAATACAGTACATTCTTTAACTCTCTTTTCCCTTTTCTTTTGCTGCTTTTCTTTTTGCTTCTTTTCAGTGAAGTGATCTGGCAATCTTGGCTGGAAAGACTATCAAGGATAAATGACACTAGACTGGCCAAGTTTGTGGAGCTGCTAAGGCAGCCAGGGCTTGGGCAATGGATAGGGTTGGCAATGATGTCCCAACTAGGACCAAAGAAGAAGCCAAAAATCACAGATCCTGTGGTTTTAGACACAGGCAACATCTTTTCTTGGGTGTGAGTTTGAAATTTTATGTTTTTCCCTTCTTTCTCTTTTTGAAAAAATTCAAATCTTTATTGGTGCATTATATATACACATCATCACTGCATTCAACATTGAGAATTTGCATCAGTATATGATGACTTGATTCTCATTTTTTGCCATTTCCCTACCCACCCTACAGCTCCCCACCCCATATACATTAGCTTTATTTCCTTTTTATAATTACCATCACATTATTTTTCCCCTTGTTATTTATCCCTACACCCTATTTCCTTTTAAATATTTTCTATTTCTCAATATCTGTTATATACTAGAACTCATTTACATCTTCAACTTTTTCATACTAGAGAAAAGATACAAAAATAATCAATGGTAACAAGCCAAGAGAGTTACAAGGATTGTTAGTGTTAATGGATACTTTTGACAGTTCTCTTTCCTCATCTGGACAGTGAATTGCACAATTGTATACCTTAGCATGTAAGTTTGTGTGTGTGTTAGTGTGGGTGCATGTATAAACACTCCTTAAGCTAAACACTTGGATTTGTTATTTATTTATTTTTTTAAGGTTTTTTTGAGACAGGGTCTTGCTTTGTGGTTCAGGCTGGCCCTGAGCTCAGCCTCAAACTCACATCACAGCAATCCTCCTGCCTCTGCCTCCCGAGTGCTGGGATTACAGGCGTGAGCCACCACGCCCGGCACTGTGGTATGTGGAACTGGTTGCTGCTGGGGTGAGTCTCCATGCCCAGTATTGTTATGTGGTTACTGAGGATTGAAGCCGGGTCCTTGTGCATGCAAGACAGGCACCGGAACCACTGAGCTATATCCCCGGCCCCCTCGGATTTGTTATTTTTATAGACAACTTACATCATAATGAAAGTTTACTTAAAGCATATATTCTGAAATGAATATTTAGAAAGAAATTAGAATTAGCAAAAAGTGAGACAAAGTATTTATTATATACTTGGCAGTAAGAGTAAAAAATGGATTGGTGCATGTGCTAATTACAAACAGCTCCTCAAGAGAAATATGAGCGTTGTGGCAGGAATTGGTGCAATTGAGAAGCACACAGAGGAATTTGAATATTCCCACAATACTCAGATTAGGAAATGGGAATGGGAAAGTTTAAGAGAATAGGAAAGTTAGGGGAAAGAGAAACTAAGAAATGTATTTTATAAAGATGGTCACATTCCTACAAACAAGGTTGAAATACCAATGTTAGCGCTTGAGAAACTGAGTAAAGAGGTTGGGTGCACATATTAGTTCTATTTAATTAGTACATTGTTTGAACAGACATAATAACAATATACTGGAGTGTATATGCTTGTAATCTTGACAAATTAAAACTCAGAGTGTAACTTAAAAATTAGAAAAATTTGGGCCGGGGATATAGCTCAGTGGTTCCGGCGACTGTCTTGCAAGCGCAAGGGCCTGGGTTCAATTCCCGGTAACCACATAACAATACTGGGCGTGGAGATTCATGCCCAGCAGCAACCAGTACCACACACCACAGTGCCGGGCGCGGTGGCTCACGCCTGTAATCCCAGCACTTGGGAGGCAGAGGCAGGAGGATTGCTGTGATGTGAGTTTGAGGCTGAGCACAGGGTCAGCCTGAACTACAAAGCAAGACCCTGTCTCAAAAAAAAAAAAAAGAAAGAAAGAAAAAGAAAAAAAGAAAAATTTAGGGAGTAGCATAATAAAAATTGCTTTCTTCATTTTTTATTTGATAGTAATTAGAAAGAGTAGATTATACATATTATCAAGGCATTGGCAATAATATAAGAAATGAAATCTCTAAACATTGCAGACTATCAAAACTATAACCCAAATTTTGCACACAAAGAAAAGAAAACACAAGTCACAGAATATTGCAGATAATATAAGAAATGGCAAGAACAAATAGAATAACATAAATGACAGAACTCAGGACAAAAATATCTTTTATAGCAACAAATGTCAGTGTGATAAACTAACCTATTAAAAGCAAAAGACTTAGATGATATCAAAATATAAAACCTAACCACATGCTATATATATGAAAGATATCTGAAATTCACTTAGACCTTTGAAAACAAAAAGACTGAAACCACAACAGGCTGAGACAAAATAATAAATCAGAGGTCACAGTGGTAATATCAGAATATGTTATATCCAAGACAATAATTAAATCACAAAAATAACAAAAAGCGGTGACTAAAAGCAAGCTGGTTGTTCCTGCACTTTTGAGCAAGAAAGAACAAAATCTCAGAATGTATAATCCAAAATTTCAAGATTTTAATCTTGACAAAGAGAAAAACTGAAAGCAGGATGAGTAGCAGAGTTTATTTTCTTTCTTATAATGTGATTAACAGCCCAAATACATTGAAAAGTTACATAAAGAATTTTAAGTGCAATTAAAATAGTAGTTCTGGGAAAGAGATTAAACTTTCCTTTTCTTTTTCAGTGCTTAGGAAACATCTATGAATACTGCACTGGTAGTATGCCATAAAAAGGCCCTCAATAAACTTATAAATAAAATCTACATGGGTCATATTCTCTAAATAATTTGTATAGAAATTATTAATTATTCCCCAAGTAGAAACCAAAAGTTTAATATCACACTTAAAAACTCAAAATGTCTGTGTGCAATAAACACTCTATGTAAAGAATCTTTGTGATAAAAGGACATCACATTGCATAATACATGAAGGAAGCATGGAATAACTACCCATCAGGAAGTCAGCAGACTAGCCAGACTCTTCACAGAATCACTCTCTCCAGATTCACTTCAGTTATTAAAAATGAACCAAAATCATAAATGAGATGAAGGGAATAACAAAACAAATGGAAAGTGAGTCAGGAGAATTTAAAGGAAGGCTTTCAAAATAGTAGAAACTATAAGTAATATTTTTTATAATATAGGACATGAACATTCAAATTAGAAAAAAAGAAAAAGCACACATACCACATACTGGAAGTGACACTAGGTGACAGCCACAGACAGGAGGCCTGAGGGCACTTTTGGCCCAGATCACAGCAGCCTCAAGGAGATTAAGAGACAAGGAGACTCTGGATCCCTGCAGGCTCCGCTTGCTCTGTAGATGGTGTCGCTCAGAGCCCAAGTCTGAGAAACTGCATTGTTTTGATTGCTTCTGCTTCAGCAAGAGAAACCTGAACAAGTAACTCCCATATCTCCACCACAGGACCAGATAAAGCTACACCGTTATCCTCAGAACCGCAAATCTCCAAGGAGCAATGGAGACCCCAGCATGAAAGCAGTTCAGCACAAACTCCCACCCATTTTTCCCTCATCAGCTTTTGGGAACCCCATTTTTGCTGGTCTTTTAAAATCATGAGACTCTTCTTTCTTTTAACCAATCTGGTCCAGTTTCCCACACATGACCACCTCAGGCCCTTCCTCTAGATACTCTAGAAATTCTAACTTGGGATTGCAATGGACTGTAAGTCTGTAGTCTAGGGCGTAATGTCACCATCTTATCCTAATTAAAAACTGGCATCCAAGGAGGACATTTATTTTTCTGTCACCATCTTGATCTTCAGTGTCAATTGGAGTTGAGAAAATTGGAACTTGGGACCACACACACTTTGGAGGATCATAATACACATATTGGAAGTACAAATTTATAAGTGAAAATGTGGAGAATTCTGTCTCTTGGAATCTAGCACAGAGAGCTGCTTCCAACAAGCCCAAACCCTAGAAGTCCATTCTAATGACTCACATGGCTGGAACCCCAGGGAAGAGCTTCTCCAACTCTCTGTCATCCTATGTCTTATAAACAGAACTCAGCAATGCTGGAAGTGTCACTGAGTTTGTAGGCTGTACCACTGAGTCCAGCAGAAATGGACCTTGTCTCAGGATCTAGGGAGCATTTGAGGGGTACAAATTTTTTAGAAAAGAAAAGTCAAATAATTTTTATTACAGCAAAAGAATTTGTTTTTTTTCTCATGGTGTTTCATTGTAGCAAAACAAGTTGTTGCAAAGGAGTTTGTAATTTCCACTAGTCTTGAGTGTGTCTATTTCTACCGTTTCTTTTTGATTATTTTCCCCTCTGCCTTTATCTGATCTATTCTCCAATCTTCCACATGGCAGCAACGAGCACCATTATGGACCCAAATCCAAACACTAACACCTAACCATAATTTCACTTCTTTTCCATAACTTCAGTTCTTGAGATGAAATACGCCACATATTTACTCCTTTGATGATATTTTTTATTGTCCTTCATTCTCATTTTCATACCTCTATTATTTTAACTGCTGCTTCTCTCCCACACTCTCCAATCCCTTCTTCCCTGAGATCTCCGAGCCATGCTCCAGAATTAATAGCCATTTAGAAGACAAAGACATAGCTATTCATAAAGATAAAAACTGATCTACTGTAGAATAATAAACCAATATTCATAAATGATTACTCAGTGGCTACATTAATAAATGTAAATAAATAAATTAATGATTGATTAATGAAATAACCCACACTATCAGAAAAGAGTAGATGAGTCATTATTAGGAATTCCATTGCCTAAATTGTTCATAATTTTCTCTATGTGGATCACTGTTATGATTTAGATCTAGAATGTTCCCCCCAAAGTATCATGTATTCAAAGTTGGGGCTTATGGAATGTGATTGGATAATTAGGGCACTACATGCGTGAATGAATTAATAAATTTGTAAGTTTATAGATGAATGTGCTGTTTGGAAATCAGGGTGGTTAGAGAAGGTATATTTCTGGGGAAGTGCCTTTGAAGTCTCTCTCTCTCTCAGTCCCCCCCCTCAGTCTCCCCTTCTTTCTCTCTCTGTCCCCCCCATCTCCCACCCAGGTCTCTTCCTGCTCACTTTACCCCCTGAAGGCCATGCATTAAGCAACAGTTTTCCTCTAATCTCCTCCACTGTGACACTTCTATTTTGGAGCCAGCTAACTATCGCCCAAGCTCTCTGTAGCCATAGATCCAATAAGCCTCACCTTTGCTGTTAGCATCAGGTGTCAGGTATTTTGACCCATTAATAGGAAAGCTAACTAATAGAGCCACAATATTATTGATAACACCAAGCACTCATCCATCATATTTTATTCTAATTCTATTGCCAATACTATACTTCCATAGCTCATAAATGCTTCTGTTCTCAAGCAATTCAGTTTGCAAACATAAGTGTTCAACAACAATTTATTCCCATTTGTGAACTCCACCTTGGTGACAAACACAACCACATCTGTCTTCTCCATACAAAAGTATTTTCCAGTACTGCCTCATACAGTGTCAAGAATGATGGAATTAATGTATTCAAAGATAGATGGTATATTTTGAGATGAGTGGATTGAAGTGTGCTTTTACACTGTAATAAATTGTTTTAAATTCAAACACTATATTTTTAGCACACTTTGAAAGTAAATAATTTCATTTGTATAATTTTATTTATGCATATATGTGCATTTGTATTCTATGTATATACACAAATTTGTATTCTATGTATATACACAAAAGTATAGATAAATATATATTTATACTACTCTGTAGATGTGACACTGATTTTTTTTTGTTTGAGACAAGGTCTTGCTTTGTAGTTCAGGCTGGCCCTGAGCTTACCATATAGCCCAGGCAATCCTGAAACTAACAGCAATCCTCCTGCCTCTGCCTCTTGGGTGCTGGGATTACAGACATGGGCTACCATGCCCGACACTATAATATGTGGTACTGATTGCTGGTCGGCGTGAGTCTCCACACCCTGCATTGTTGTATGTGGTTAGTGGGAATCAAACCTGGGCCCTTGCACTTGCAAGGCAGGTGCTGGAACCACTTAGCTACATCCCCGACCCAGATACTGAATTTTTAAAAGTCTACTTCGTTGCTTCTTCTCACTTCTTCTCTCATTTCACTCTGTCCTCCTTACCAAGTAACCCCCACATCAAATTAGCCCATTTTTTCCATATTTTTGTTCATGACTATGTAATTACAAACAAACATACAACCTTTATATGACCATATACTCATTTTACATGATTCATTAACATTATTTAATAATTATCTCTTTACAATATATACAATTTTAAAATTATACAACTTCTCTCAGCAAAATACCTCCTGGAAATTTCTCCTTATCAATATAGCTGTGAGACATTTTCTTCTGCATAAAATAGTCTATAGTAAGTATAGATAATCCATAATATATTTATTCTATACTCAAATTTATATTTTTTCTCATTTTGTCACCTGAAACTTTTTGTCACATAAAATATCTCTATATACCCAAAACGTCTGTACATACTTGTATAAAGTTTTCTGGGAATCACATTTTAGTGCCTGAGAGTTTCTACATGGGACTTATTGAGTATCACACAATGCTCCCAGAAACAAACAAATAAACAAACAACAAAAAAAAAATGTGAAGAGTCAAAATGACTAGGATTGAACAGAAAGAGACCATATTACTCTGCAATTGTTTCCACACTTCCAGGATTTTGGAAAGCTCCAGAGCTGGGTAGTTGCACAGTTTTTCTGATTGAGGCCAGGTAGGAAAGTACAAGGGTTTGTGCTCGCTCCACTGTGGTACCGTCTCTGGAGAGGAGTTTAACTTGGGTAGCTAGCTTTTTGGTGAGGACAGTTCCTGGAAAGCAACGCCTGGGGAACATTGCAGAGTTGTTGCCTCTTAGGAACGAACTTAGCTGAGATAGAACTGCACATTTCAGAATTCCTTTTGCTGTACTGAATTCTCTTCTATAGCCTTGGACAAACCACAAACCAGCAGGGGAATGAGAAATCAGAAGTAACTGAGTAGCTGAACTCTTATATCTGAATGTGAGTATAGGAAGCCAAGTACTGGAAACTATGGACTCGCCAGATTAACCTCCCCCCACATCTACTTCTTTGGTGTCTAAATCTTTTGCAAGTGACTATGCAGGTCCATGATGACAGGCACATCTTGTGGCTCTCTCTGGGTACTGAGGGTGGTGGTAAATCTGGACTCTGGTCTGTCTTCATGCACTGCAGCTCATTGCCTTGGTTCTGGCATGCTTTCACCTGTGCATGCATGTCTAGCTTTACTTTCTGCCTGTCGGATGATTCTGTTATCCAGACCTCAGAAGGAGAGCAACAGACATATCCAGCCCATCTTCTTGAGTTAGTTCTAATTCTTCTGTCTAACCCATAGTCCATCTGCTCGTCCGATTGGACACAATGATGCAATACCTTTGACATCTGGAGAATGAGTGACCCTGTCCAGATGAGGAGATGTTCTCAATGGACCACTGGGCCCTCTACAGAAACAGAGGCTAATTGTGGTGAAACTGAGCACCAGGATAAAGATGACTGGATTGAAAAATAGATGTTTAAAAGTAAACCAGATCGCTTCCCCAAAAGCTGTATAATTCACATCTCCACAATGAACACAAGAACCTTTCATATGCTTCCTGCACAATACTTGGTGCTGTTACTCTGCTCAAGTTTCATGCATGTGATACTTATGACAAGATATCTTCTTATGCTCTAAATTTGCATTCCCTCTCAGCAAGTGCACTTCAGTCCCTCATGTTTGTCAAACATTTGAATATATTACTTTGTGAATTATTTGTGCTTTTGTCTGTCTTTTCTGTTGGATTCTGTATTTTCCTCTGGTGAGTTTGTAAACTGTCTTTGAACATTATAGGTACTGGTCATTCTTAATCTGCTTATTCATATAAAGATAATTTAGTAACAATTCATTTTTTACCATTATTTGACTTTGTGATGTCATCTACTTGACCATCAATATTATATTTTTACATTGGAATGTTGATTTCACTGGGAATTGCTTTGGAAAATGCTATAAAAATTCAAATAGTATTTTTTTCTGATAGTATACTACTTCTATTTATTAAGTATTTAAGCTTTTTCACTGATCTGATAAGTAAATTTTATATGTTTGCATGTGTTTATATACACATATGTGGATTTAATTTCACCAATAAAATGCAAGAAACTAGAACTATTAAATAATATTTAATATTTAATAATACTTAAAGTATTATAATACAAATCTATTTGTACATCTTCAATGTAGTATATACAAATGAAATAGAAGACAAGATTAATAGGTAAAATATGTGTTCCTATTAAAAATGAAGAAATGTAAACTAATCTTGCTTAAACTGTTTAGAAAATAAAAATTCATATAGAAATTAAATCAGTCTTAAAAAGGAGGCAAATCTCTTTTGCATATGATATGGCTGTATATTTTCAAAGATAATTAATTGAATGGATATTTCAACAGTAAGAGAATTTTATAGATTAGCTGGTTAAAAATTAATATATAAAAATCAATAGCTTTCTAGACAGAAATAGTAAAATCACAAAATCAAATGCAGGAAAAAAAATTCATGTACAAAAGCTACAAAAAAATAAACTGTCCAAGAATAAACTAGAAATATGCTCAGAGTTTGCTAGAAGAAAATGATAAAACTCTTCTGAGAGGCATAAAAGATTTGATTTGAAGAAATAGAAAAGACATATTTAATATGTACACAAAAACTCAATCGCTTGAAGATGTTAATTCTTTCCAATTTTATAAGTTCATTGTAGATTTCACATATTCGGAGGGGGAGGAAAAGTCCTGGGGCCCCAGAACAAGGAGAATTAGGATAGAAACAGCAGGGAGTGATGGTTAGGATTTGCTCCTCTGCCAATTGCCCTAATTATGCTTATGGTTTCCTGCTTATGTGTAGTAAGAAACATCCTTGAATTATTATACATTTTAAGTTTATACATTATGAAAAATTTAGTAGCTTAACTCCTTAGCAAATCTTAGTAGGTTTGTTTTTAGGGTCAGCTGGATAGAAGGAATCCTTGTGAAATACAGCACAATCTGAAGAAATGTCCACTGATAATAAATCTGAAGATATGTAGTTTGTAGATGATGCCTTTAAGCAGTATATAAACACTCAGTTCACTTGGGTGTTAAACTGTTCATCTATTCCCTATACCGTATTGCTGTTGTCTTTTAGATGTCTAAGTAGACCAAGTATTGGCAAATAGTGGTCTCTGGCCCAAGTATGGCCTACTACTCGTTTTTGTAAATAAAGTTTTCTTGAAATACAGCCACACGTGTTCATGTGCATACTGCTTATGGTTGCCTTCACACTGCATTCAGAGTTGGGTAACTGAAACAGAGATCGTAAGGCCTGAACAGCTGGAGACATTTACTATCTAACTCTTTGAAAAAGTTACTGTCCTTTGCTTATTTTTGATGCCAAAATCTTAAGGGCAAGCTGACTTCTTTGTCAGTGTACCCAGACTTTGTTCAAAAGCATTTTTTGTGTGCGCTAATAAATGGACAGAAAGAGTATTCATCAAAGTTTTCATACAGACTTTTATATTAATTTATGTGTTCACTTATGTTTATGTATGTGTTTGCTCATCTATTTTTTAATAAAAGAAGAAGTATGGGGAAGGTATGTGACATACAGCCAAGAACAATAGGCCAGAAATAAATAAAGGGTGAGGTTGGGATATGAAGAAAAGATTGAAAACAAGAAAATGGTTTTAATAGATTACAAACATGTGTACATGAGGGTAGGATAAATATAAGGGACTCACAAAGGTCAGCAATAATATCATCTCCTAAAATCAGATTTGTAATTTTTATCTGCTATTGATTCTTATAATAGTTTCCACCACCTTTCCAAGAAAAAATTAAGCCTTATATTTTTGTTTCCAAATGAGTGGAAACTTTTCACTTGTTTTTATGGCCAAGTCTCTCATCACTATAGCAGAGCCACCATTATACTTTATATTTTCCCTGGGATCTGCAGGGCTCCTCCTCCCCCCGTTGGATCTTCCGTGATCATGAAAAGTCAGCATGCTTCGGGGGACAGGAAGAAGCAATCTAGCTCTAACTAGCTAAACACAAAGAGAATTTGGTATGTTACTTAATTAAAAGTTTTAGCAACAGTTCGGACTTTGGGCATGATTGTATCAGGAAATAGTTCTTTGATTCTGCAGTCTTCCTTCTTTGAACCTTGTCCTCAGACTGGCTTTTCTCCTAGTGTGATGGGTACCAACAGCAACCCAAACCTCATCTTTCATCATTCACTTCTAGGCGGTGGCCAAAGATATCTTATTCTCTAACTAAGGATCAAAAGTCACAGGCTTTGAGACAATTTAATTGATCTGAACCGACAGTCCCGGTATAAGGAAATAGGTCACGTTATGCGGCTTCTCAGTTTCAACATGGTGAAGGTAGTGAAAAGTAGGATTAGAGATGAAAACATAGTGTGGAGCAGTGAGTCTCAATACATACCTTATTCTCCCGGAAGCCTTGGTCAAGTGTAGATTGCTGGCTTTTTCTCAGCACTTCCTGTCTAGTGCATCTTGGGTAAGGCACGAGGCTCTACACCTCTGACAAATTTTGAGGAAAGCTTAACATTTTGTGAAGATTATGCTGCTGATTCTAATGGATGAAGCCAGTCTTGTAATTTAAAAATACATCCTACTTTGCCACCGTGCACTATCTTTTCAGTGTACTTCTGGATTCATGTTAGCAGTGTTTGCTGAGTATTTGGTGTCCATATTCTTGCAATTACTAACATGTGGAAAGATTTATCCAAAATTTATCCTTTCTCAAGTCAAACAGAGTCAAGGCCTAATGTCTAAGGATAACAGGAATCATTACAGAAAAAAGAAAATAAAGGTCTTACAGAGTATCTATCAAGAGGATTTGCAAGTCGTTTTGGCTCTTATACTTTTAAAGAGCTGAACTGAAGAACAAATTGTAAATTAAGCCCTAGAACCCAAGCAAGTGCCCAAGCAAGTCCTCATGCATTCTGCTTCCTTTCTTGGGGCAACCTGAATGACAATGAAACATATATTACTAATAACACAGCTACCGTGCGCAGAGGGTTGACACGGCGAGATCAACTCGGAGCTGCACCAGCTGCAGCAGGAATCGGTGTTAGTACCAAGGGCAGCTGCTTGAATCCCTTCAGCCATTGGAAGACCCAGCAGATCCCCTGAGAAAAATGTAACCGAAGAACACTTGTCCCTCGCCCTGGACATCCTGTAGGTGACAAAAAACAAACAAACAAACAAAAATTTTTTGCTTTTTCCCTTTTTAAGTTTTTTCTGCAGTGTTGGGGCATTGAAACCTGATTTATCGCATTATCCCAGCTTCTTCTGAGATCACAAATGTGATATCCTTTCATACGTCTTTTGTTGGATAGTGACCTCTGTCTTCAGTCATCTCCATCTACCATACTGAAGTATGGTAAACTGGGCGGCTTGTAAAGACAGGGACTGTTTTCTCACAATCCTGTGGGCTCAGCAGTCCAAGCCTCATTAAGATGTCATTCAGTACCTTTGCCAGGGAGGGCCTAACTCTTGACTTGCAGACAGCCCTTGTGCTGTGTCCTTTATTAGCTCATGCTGAAGGAGGGAGAGGGAGAGGGAGAGGGGAGAAGAGGGAGAGAGGAAGGAGAGGAAGAAGAAGGAGGGGCCACAGAATCTCTCATTTCCTTTTTTCTGGAAGTCACTGATCCCAACCTGAAATTCCGCTCTCCTGACGTCATCTAAGCCAACTTATTTCCCAGTTTTACCTCCAAATACAGGCACCCTGGGAGTCAAGGCTTCAGGGTAGGAATTAGAGAATAAACAAACACATCTGTACCTTATCTATAACACTGACTTGATTTAATTAGGTAGCAAGCCCCTCCTCCTTAAAAATAGAACGAGAGAGAGAGAGAGAGAGAGAGAGAGAGAGAGAGAGAGAGAGAGAGAAATCCTGACTTGAGGATACAAATTCTGTTTGAACAAAGAAGTTAACACATGGCCTCTGGATTAATCTGGATGAGAAGGCTGCACTGACTGATGACTGTCGCTGTGGACATCTTTCAAAACTGGGTCGAAAAGCTTCTGCAAACTCCTTCTGCAAATCAGGTCCAGGCAGCGGATAGAAACAAAAGCTAGACAAGGCCCAGGTCCTAGGGAATAAGCCAGAGGTATGCTACCTCTGCAAGCTCTCAGCAAGGTGGCTGCTTTTGTCACAGAAATGAGAAACTGTGAATTACAGACTCTGTGCCTCCAAGCTAAGGATGCCCCACATGAATCTTTCTCTTGTTTCTTTCATATTATTTTAGATTCCTATTAAACACCCTGAGTGCAGAAAGCTCTTGCTGTGAAAGGAGAGAGAGCAGGAAGGTGAGTAAACCACGCACAAAGGTTCAGTGCAGAAGGGAGGCCTCCTGCTAGACCACATGCACTCCAAAGCATTGGTACAGTCATGCTTGTGCTTCTTGGTACAACTGTAATAATGACAGAATCTTGCACAATATGTAAAATAGAATGAACATACAATGCAATTTAGGGAGCAACAGTGCACTCAGAATTATAATTCCCCCCACTTTACAAATGGACACATTTGAATTGTGGAATTCCTCCTGTGTGGCATTCTGGGGTCATGAGCATGAGAGACATTGAAATGCAGTAAAAGAAAATGCTGTCAAAGTTCTGCTCAGCCATAAGGAAGGTGATTGACACCCAGTGCATATATGTAAACATATACTGCAGCCAGAGTCATCTTGTCAAGTGAAAATGGAGTGTGTTACACAGATGAGTCATAAGGTAGGAGAGGCTCAGTTGCGATTAAAACTTAATTCAGACTCAAGCATAAACTCCCTGATATGGGAAAACCCTGTTTTCCTCTATGTCTTTGCTCTAAGAAGAAGCTCTTGGACTATATGCTGCCAGAACACTAAACAGTTCCTGTATCCCAGACAATGTACTAGAAGCTTTTTAAAATATATCATTGTCATTTCACTTAATCCGTACAGAAGCCTCGCAAGGGTCGGGGTATTATGACCCCCATTTTAAAGAAAAGAAATGTTAGCATGTAAAGATAAACTATTTGGTTGAGGTTACGCTATTGAGTAGAGAAGTAGGACACAAACAGCTCTGTATGATTCCAGCTAGTCACACATACTCTGACACATTATGATTCCAAGTTCAACTTGTCCTGTGCACTTCTCCAGGCGTGACTCTCCACTCTCTCATAGAGTTACAGCATTGTCTCCCTTTTATTCTTAGAATGTTGACTACTTTCCTCAGGAAAAGATATGGGCTTTTGGAATGGTTTTCCTCCATTAATGAAATGATCACATAGTTTTGGTACTGTGTGCTATTAACATGCTGCTGATTCTCATGTATTAAGCCAGTCTTATAATTTTAAAATAAATCCCACTTTGCCACTATGCTCTGTCTTTTCAATATACTTCTGGATTCATGTTAGCAGTGTTTTACTGAGCATTTGGTATCCATGTTCCTGAGAGATATTAATCCGTTGTTAACTTTGCTTGGAATATTTGTTTCTTGTTCCAGTATTATGATGATATTAATTCATAGTATGAGTTAGGACTAGCAAGGCCTGGTTAGCTTGGCGTATCATATTGGAAATATTCCCATGACCTCAAGTTTCCTTCCTTGAAGTGGAATCCTATGATTGTTTATGGACATTGATGTAATTTATCAAGGTTCTAGTTCAGTATTGTGTTAGATTCATAGATGGTGTTGCCAGCTCCATCATCCGTCATTCTTGGATATTCATGGAAGTGTACTCTAAACCCTCCAGGAAAGTAGGCCATAGGAGATGATTATTCTGGATTTCTCTAACCTTTTAAATCTAAGTTAATCCACTTGATCAAGACCAAACACCAAAAGCAAAAGAATCACTAAAGTTAAAGAATGACATTCATCTTGCCTTGGCTCATGAAATAGCCAGGTGTAAATGGAGTGCTGTTGACACCTGCAAAAATGTGTAGAATCTGGTGAGATCAGAGGAATGGCAGGAACCAGGCCATACTTCTCCAGCAAAGAAATTGAAAAAAAAAAAAGAGTATTCACCAGTGCTAGAGAGGCTCCACATTCTGAGATCATGGTTAGTTAGGATGGAGTAATTAGAGAAAGAGTAGCCTGACTATAAAGGGCTTTCCAAAATAGGTAGAATAGTCTCCAAAGTAAAGACAAGAGTAAGAATACAGATCCTTTCTGGTCAAGATACAGCAGCCAAAGTTAAAGATTCAGGTTCAGGCCATGCTCAGATGAGGGACATAAGTATCTTAAGCATACTCTCTTTAAACTGGATTGCTTTCCTGAATACTTCTGCTTAAAAATTCTGTGAGAAAGATCTTAACTTGTCTCCAAATTCTAGCAAGATGTTTCCTCCTGCCACATACTCAGTTGTGTCTCATTTTTAAAGACAAATCTTAAAAGTATTATATATCTAACTTTTCTTTTTCCACTTCATTGATTCTCACTGTAGATGCTACATGTTATTTTCCTTTGGGCAGCAGAAGTATAAGGGGGGGGGGGACAGAACTTCACCTCTGTTCTCTTTTTATCTGTGCTTTCTTTAGTCGTTTCAATGTAGAATTTGCTGTTTTGAAGATGATTTTTTTATGAGCTAAATTTGAGTTTTTCAGGTTTAAAAAGAAAGCCATCTTATTTTTTCATTATTTTTAGAAATTATAAAAAACATTAAGAACACGCTTAGTTCTAAATTTACATGTTAAATCTACATTTGGACCTTTCCATGTTTACTTTGTAATAAAGTTGTGAGATCAGGGTTTTCAAGAATGTCATACATACAACAAAACCCCAAACTGAACCTACCCTACTGCAGTCTATTCAATCAACCTGAGGAGCTGAACCACTTAGTTTAAAATATGAGAATTTTAAAAAATAGGCTAGTTGGACTGTTAATTATTTAAATGAATGATACAGTACACCTAAAGATGAAATGTCTAGGAGAATTTTTAAATCCCTTACTAATAAGAGGAAACATATAGATGCTTGAACAACTAAATCTTAATTAAGACCTTGGCAAAGAGTTGTTAAAAAGTAGATAAAGAAAAATTAAATACAAATTAACTGTAAGAAGCAATATGTCTGAGTGACATTAGTGGAATTTTCTAATTTATGAAATAATTTCCCCTTCAGTTTAAGGAGAGTGAAAGCTGAGAAGAGTGAAGAAATAATGTTATGTTTCCAGGTAATTTTCACAAATAATTACTCTTTTTCCCACCGGGAATTAAAAGTAGGGCAGAACCAGAAAAGTACAGTTAAGCAATGTGAAATTTTTGAGGTATGTTTCCAAGACTGTAATTCTGTAAGGCATATGAGAGTTTAAAATCTTGTAAACACACTGCCATTAGGTAAGACACTTGTAAATCTCATGAGTGGGGTCAGAATTGCTCAATATTATTATTATTATTATTTTAAAATCTTTATTGGTACATTACACATACACATCATGATTGCACTCCATAATGGGGATTTGTACCAGTATATGACACAAATTAACTCTCATTTTTCCCATAGCCCTACCCACCCTACCACCCCCCATATACATAAAATGTGTTTCCTTACTTTTTTGTTATAATCTCACTACTTTTCCCCCATCACCCTATTTTACTTTGAGCATTTTCTATTTCACAATATATAACATACAATTCTAGGACTCATTTACATCTTTATTCTCTCATACCAGAGAAAAGATGCAATATGTACCTGTCTGTGCCCTATTTATTTCACTTATGAGGATATCCTCAAGGTATGTCCATTTAAGTAGAAATGATTCAAACTTATCATCTTTTATGGCAGAGTAATACTCCATTCTGCAGAAGAACCACAGCTTTTTTATTCAGTCTCCAGTTGATGGACACTTGGGTTGTTTCCAAGATGTAGCAATCACAAATTGGGCTGCTATAAACATGGGTGCACATATGTCACTGTGATATGAGCCTTTTAATTCTTTTGTGTGTATACCTAGCAGGGCAATGGCCAGGTCAAATGGGACCTCCAATCCTAGCTTTTTCAGGAATCTCCAAGCTGATCTCCACAGGGGTTGTACGAGTCTACAGTCCCACCAACAGTGGAGAAGGGTTCCTTCTTCTCCGAAGCCTCACCAACATTTGCTGTTGGATGAATCTGAAATGGCAGCCATTCTATGTGGAGTGAGATGAAATCTCAATGTTGTTTTCATCTGCATCTCTCGAATGACTAATGATGTTGAGCATTTCTTCATATGCTTCTTAGCTGCTCTTACTTCTTCCTCTGAAAAATATCTGTTCATTTCTGATGCCCATTTTTGAATTGGGTCATTAAATTTGGGTGGGCTGATTTTTT
>PVIR01004976.1:0-32481 GCA_004026965.1 Petromus typicus
AATTATCTTTATTGGTACATTAAATATACACATCATGATTGCACTCCATAATGGGGATTTGTACCAGTATAAGACACAACTTAATTCTCATTTTTTCCCATAGCCCCACCCACCCTACCACCCCCCCATATATATAAAATTTGTTTCCTTACTTTTTTGTTACAATCTCAACATTGTTCCCTTTCACCTTATTTTACATGGAGCATTTTCTATGTGATTTGAGTTTTATGATTCCTTGGTTACATGAGTGACTATTTTTTTCCCAAATATCATCTATTGAATATACCATCTTTTCTCCATCTAATGGCTTTTGGGTATTTGTCAAAACCCACTTATTATGTTTGTGTCCCTACCTCTGTACTCTTCATTTTACTTCATTAATGTCTGCATCTATTCTTTTGTCAATAGCACACTCTATTGATTAATGCAGATTTATAGTAAGTCTTGAAATTGGTTTGTGTGAGTCCTCCAATTTTTCTATTCTTTCAAGTCTGAGATATTCCAGTTCCTTTACACTCATGCAGACACACACATAGGTGCACACGCAAACACACACACACGTGCGAGCGTGCGCATATGCACACACACACACACACACACACACACACATAAATTCACTCCCAGAAAAAGAAAAATGCTGAGATTTTGAAATTTTAATTGTCATTATATTGAAATGATAGATTAAATAGTGGAGAATTACCATGTTAACAATATTAAATATCCCAATGCATCAATTAGAACTATAGCAATGAAAAATTTATATTTTCTTCCATTTTTGGTGGCAATGTTTTGTACTTACTTACCTGGTATTCTATATTATTTTGCTTTTTCTTTCTCAAAGTGTTTGCATTTCATAAATGTCTTAGGATTAGTATTAATATTTCCCTGTGCTTCAATAATGTTAATTCTTTTATCTTTCTTTTGTCTTTGTCATTTTGGTTAAAAGTTTGATTTTTTTCCATCTCTTCAAAGAACCAGTTTTGGTTTTATTTATTTTTTCTGATTTTTTTGTCTAGTTATTTTTTAATATTTTATAAGGAAACAGGGTGAAGAAAAGTAAATAGAATTTGAGAAGCCTGTGGAACACTATCAGGAATGTCAGCATATATGTAGTAGATGTCGTGAGAGAAGACATATACATATCTAGAAACATTTAAAATAAATAGCAGTCCAAAATTACCACAAGAGGATGAATGTCATTATGATGCACAAAGGACGATGAAAAGCACGCAGGACAGACAATGAACTCCTAGTAAGAGAAACTTTGAAAGGTCCACATTGAGATGCTCTTTAGTTAACTGTCAACATTTAGAGAATTTCAAAGCAGCAAGATGAGAATTGTATCATATACAATGAATCATAAATAAAATAAGAATAACAGCTGATTTCTCATCAGAAACCATGGAAGCCAAAAGGCAGACCATTTTTGAAAAGGGAAATCAACAAAGACAAAGTGAAAAATACTTATCAGCCAAAACCTCTATATCTGTTGAACATATACTTCCAGCATCAAGGAAAAATTAAGACATTTCCAAGTGAACAGAAGCCAAGCGAGTTTATTATTAAATCTAAAATAAGGAACTGTTGAAAAGTATTTTATAATTTAAAATATAAAAGCTTGATATATCAATGTAACACTGTATGAGTAAACAAAAAGCATTAGAAAAGGCAGTTTCATAGGCAAAAAGGAAGCCAGTATCAGTAAACATTCATTTTCAAACTCTTCTGTATTATTTCAAAGTCAATGCATAAAACTACAATTATGATTCTATATTAATGAGTACACAATGTTAAAACCTAATTAGGGGCAATACAATTAATGGTAGAACACAACTGTATAAGAACAGTATTTACATACTAATACTATATATACATATAGTATATATATATATATATATATATATATATATATATACTCATATATATATACTCATATATATACATGAAGCCTCAAATTAAGCAATCCTCCTGCTTCTGCCACCTGAGTGCTAGAATTATAGTCATAAACCACCGGGTCTGGCATTGTAGTAGTGATACTGATTGCTTATGGGCATGAGTCATCACACCCAGAATTGCAGTCTGTGGTTGCTGGAGACCAAACTCAGGACCTTGTGCTTGCAAGGCAGGCACCAGAACCACTGAGCTAAAACTTTAACCAGCTACTGCATTTTTAACTATATTGTTACAAATATTTGTTGGGTCAACTTTATTTTCCAAATTAACCTCTCAAAATAAGACTAAGAAATATAGAAAAAAGGAAACTGGTGGCAAGACTTTTTCTCAAAATATAAAAACAAAAGCCAGGGATGGTGACATATGCCTGTGACCCCAGAACTTGGGAGGTGGAGACAGGAAAATGATCTTGAGTTCAAGGCCAGTCGGGGCTAAATGAGTTTAAGGACACACTGAACTACATAGCAAAACTGTCTCAAAAAGTGAAATAAGGCCGGGGAGTTAGCTCTGTGGTTCTGGTGCCTGTCTTGCAAGCGCAAGGACCCGGGTTCGATCCCCGGTATCCACATACCATACTGGGCGTGGAGACTCACCCCAGCAGCAACCAGTACCACATACCACAGTGTCAGGTGTGGTGGCTCACGCCTATAATCCCAGCACTTGAGAGGTGGAGGCAGGAGGATTGCTATGATGTGAGTTTGAGGCTCAACTCAGTGCCAGCCTGAACCACAAATTGAGACCCTATCTCAAAAAAAAAAAAAAAAAAAAAAAAAAAAAAAAAAAAAAAAAAAAAAAAAAAAAAAAAAAAAAAAAAAAAAAAAAAAAAAAAAAAAAAAAAAAAGCAAAATAAATAAATAAAAAGAAAACAAATAAATCTGAGAATTAAAAACATTGAAAAATAGAAGCAGATTTGGCTCTTTCCAAATTATTGTTCTAGGTTGATTAGAGATTGAAATATGAAACTCAAACTATAAAATTTAAAAGTCTGTGTAGAGTAACATAGATATGCAAATATCTCTGATAGATGTAATAAAAAGCAAATGTAAGGCAGTGATAAACTTCATTTTGAAAAAATTAATAGTTTCAAATATAAATATTACAGATATAATTTGTTCTAGCTAAGATGGTGAAAGGAGCCAGATTTGACTCTTCAAATTAAAGAAAAAGAAAATCATTTTTATTCTGCAATGGCCATCACATATTTAGGAAAACCTATGGAATTTTCAGTGATAGTAAGAAATGAGTTTGGGAGATTTGCAGTACATGAAATCAATTTACTGAAGGAATACACAATCAGAAATTAAAGGAAAACATATAATCTACCAAAGAGTCAAAGTAGTTAATGATGGATTGAGCACAAAGAGTTTGTACCTCGTAGGCTGAAATCTACAAAATACTACTGAGAGAAATTTAAAAGGAGCCAGTAAATGGAAAGATGTGCTATTTTCTTGGACTGCAAAATTCTACATTGATAGGATGTCGACTTTCCCCAAACTGCTCTAACTATTCAATGAAAATTTAATCAAAGCCTGCTAACGTGTATCTCTCACCTTGGAATAGGGGCAAAGCAGGTGAAATTGCCCTGACAACCACAGGGAAAGTGAAAAGAATGGCTGTGTAGAGCTCCATGCAGATATGAATCAGGACACTGGTGTAAAAAGCCCCTCGGTCCATATGCAGGTCTTATCCTAGACGGGAAAACTTATCAAGTGTTTGGAGGTATAAATATTGAAAAGCTCCCTGAAAGGTTAACCCCTTTGCTAGATGTCAAGATGTTCTTTTCAGGATTTAGCTTGAAGTAAATTGCCTGTGAATGGGAAAAGAGTTGCACAGCCTGACAGAAAAGCTTCAAGTGATTTTTTTGTGTCTTTGATGCCGCATATATATATAAGAAGAAGCACTTATACCTCTCCATAAAACCTTGCTTATGTTACACCCACTTCTGCCTTCACCTGTGATTTACTCTGAATCCTGACTCCCTTGCTCTAAAATGCCGTCTGCCAGTAACACCTCAGTGAAATCTCCTTTAAGTAAAGCATTCTTGCACCTACGCTGTTGCTCAGAAAGCAGCCATCTGGTCTAATTCAGCTCTATTTTAAGCTCTTGTATCACATGACTTAAATCCACATAAGTGTTGATTGTACATGATTGCCTTTATTGATTCCTGCTTGGACTAAACTTACTTGAGAGCCTCCATCCAACTTTAGCAAGAATTCTCTTGATTTTTTTCCTCATTCTTTTCCTCTTGGGCTTAATACTAAATCATGCCCTCTTCTTTTATAATGCTAAGTCTACAAAGACATGGAGGAGTTGAGTCATGTGATGATTACCCTGGACGTTTGATTTCTTCAAATTCCAACATGTCTATATCCACCTTTCATTATCTCCACCCTATGAAAATGGTTCAGCTCCTTTTGTGCCTGACAGCCACTTCCTCCCAATCTTCACCTCTTAGGTTTGGCATTAATGACACTGACTTCTGAAAATTCTATCAGGCATGGAGCCGGTTTAGTCTTCCTTTATGCTTTTCGTGTCTGTCCCTCCTTTACCATTCATTCCTCTGCATCCTTTTCGTTCTGCATTTCTTTCTCACCCTATTTATAGCTACATATTGAAACAACCAGACTTCTAATTTCACACTGGATCAGTTCTGACCATTGTAAATTACAAACTTTTGAATGAGCAGTGGTCACATAGTTTTATTAAGGTTGTCCCAGTAATTTTGAATCCTACTTGGGTAAACCACCTTGTCTTATATTTTCAAGGTTTATATAATTACTTCTTTTGTTAGCTCCTTGCTGATAGAAATTCTAAAAGATAGACATCTTCTTCATCTTTCTATGCTTTAGATAATCTTTTACATGACAGATATTCAATAAAATATCAAGATAATTTAGGGTTGCTCTACCTCAGCCCAATTGTTGGTAATGTCCACCACTAAGATGTACTATTGTGCTGGTCCTTTTCCTTCATTTTAGACTCACTCATTGACTCAAAGTCTATTTCGAGGCCCTCCACAGCCATTGTCTCTAACTCATATTCTCCCCCACACTCACCCACCATGGTCATCATCTGTAGCAAGCATTCTAGAATGCGACAGTGAAAAACTACTCATGACTTACTCATTTTACCCTAGTTATCTGGAAGTGTTTTAACATTTCTTTGTTCATTTTTTTCAAAATTAGTTTGAACATTCAGCACTTAATAAATATTATTTTGCTTGTTTTCTTAATGCATACAGCTGTGACTTGCATTTAAATCAATATAATGATCCTCTTACTGAAGAGCAGATATTTGCAAAGCGTTGCTTCAGGTGTTATATGAGTATGAGCATGCTCTTTGAGATGCTTAAGAAGGATTTCAGTGCCAAAAACAGACGATGTATAAATTAGCCCCCAAAGGGTTTTATCATTAAGAAAATTATAGCTACCACTGGGAGTTAATCTATCTGTCTGCTGGAGAGTGTTGTCTCATCCAACACTTTCAAGTAAAATGCACTTAAGGGAACAAATACTTCTGTGTTAGAATCTAGGGAGACCAGGATGTATTTGGGTCAACTTCCATCCTCTAAGCTCAAAAATAATCTTGCAAACCTAAATATTAAAAAAGACACTCTAAACCTGCTGCAAAACAGGTTAGATAAAACTCTTGAAGACATTGGCTTAGGGAAAGACTTCTTGAACAAAACCTCTTAGCATGAGAATTGGCAAAAGAAATCAACAAATGGGATCTCATTCTATTAAAAAAAAAACTTTTGCACAGCAAAAGAAACCACCAACAGAGCAAAAAGGCATCCAGCAATATGGGAAAGAATCTTTACCAGCTGTTCCTCAGACAAAGGGCTACTATCTAGAATATATAAAGAGCTCAAAAAAATCAGCCCACCCAAATTTAAAGACCCAATTCAAAAATGGGCATCTGAAATGAACAGATACTTTTCAGAAGAAGAAGTAAGAGTAGCTAAGAAATATATGAAGAAGTGCTCAATATCATTGGTCATTCAAAAGATACAGATGAAAACAACACTGAGATTTCATCTAACTCCACAAAGAATGGCTGCTGCTTCAGAATTAGCCAGCAACAAATGTTGGAGAGGCTGTGGAGAAAAAGGAACCCTTCTCTACTGTTGGTGTCAATGTAGACTCACACAACCTCTGTGGAAATCAGTGTGGAGATTCCTCAAAAAGCTAGGATTGGAGGTTACATTTGACCCAGCCTTTGTTCTGCTAGGTATATACACAAAAGAATTAAGATTCATATGACAGCGACATATATGCACCTATGTTTATAGCAGCTCAGTTTGTGATTGCTAAATCTTGAAAACAACCCAAATGTCCATCAATTGGAGACTGGATAAAGAAGATGTGGTTCTTTTATAGAATGGAGTATTACTCTGCCATTAAAAATGATAAAATTGAATGATTTATACTTAAATGGGTGTACCTTGAGAACATCCTCATAAGTTAAATAAATAGGTCACAGATGTGTAAATATCATATCTTTTCTCTGGTATGAGAAAGTGAAGTTCTAAATGAGTTGTAGTATGTATAGTTGATATTGTGAAATAGAAAATATTTAAAAGTAAAGACAGTGTAAGGATATATAAAGAGGGGGGAAGGAATGTGAAAGTAAAATAGAAAAAAAGGAAGCAAAGATTATGTATATAGCAGGTGGGGGTGGCAGGGCAAAGGGAAAGAGGAAAAATGAGAATCAAGTAATGTCATATTGTGGTACAAACTTTCAATTTTGAATGCTATGATGATGTGCATTCATAATATATCAATAAAGATTTAAATTAAAAATATAATCTTGCAATCAGTTCATGATGATGTGGTTTAAAGTCACCATCTATGCTGCCCACATGGGTGCTGGCTATTTTGAAGAGCGGGATGCCCCAAGCTCTGCAACAAGAAGTCTTTTTACTTTTTACTACTGTATGAAAAAGTATTAATGTGAAGCTCAGGAGAATTGGAACTTGTTTCCATACTCCCATGAGCCTGAGTAATTCAGTACATGACTTTCACTTTCAGTCAGCTTATCTGAAATGGTGTGGAGAATAGCGCTAACCATCCTTCAGGTAGAAGACTAAGGCTCTCTGGTCACAGCAGGGTGTGTGAGCCAGGCTAAAAACAATAACAAGAACAAAAACACAATGAGCAAAACTAGCTCCCTGGATGTTTCCAGGAACCATTAGAAAATATTCTCCCTTAAAAAAGAAGAAACAAAATATTTTCCTTCCATTTTGATAATCCTTGTGTCATGGTGAGAGATTGGAAGGATTTGTGCCCATAATTCTTCCCTTCATGGAACAACCAGCAACAGAGAATACTAGACAGGTACAGCAAACAGAGGCCAAGGTTTGGGAGAAAGATCTTTCCCTTGATGCTATTATAAGAAGATATATGTATGTGCATATATATGTGTATATATATATGTATATATTATATATATTTCATTAATATATATTCATTTGAAAGTAAGAGTTCTTCAACTCACACTATCATTAAACAGATCAGTAAAGTAATGGAGTGATTATAGTATCAACTATAGATTTCATCAATTAATTAGCATGGCCTTAGTTTCAAGGAAAATATGGATTATGATAAGTGAAAATCTTGAATGTCCTCGGGGTTGTTTCTGCATCCTTCATTCTGTTGCACTGATTCGCACCTGTTCTGTGCCAGTGCCAGTCTATTTGCAGCAATGAAACTATAAGATAACTTCACATTCAGGACTGTGATTCCACTAGCTTAAACTCTGGTTACCACAGTTGCTTTTGTTATTCTGAATCTATTCTGGATCTACATCATTTTAGTATTTTTTTTCTGAATTTATCAAAGAATGCTGCTGGTATTTTGATTGGGACTGTGTTAAACCTCGATAGCAGTTTTGGCAAAATGACCAACTTTTTAAAAACTATATTTATCCTGTTTATCCAAGAACAGGAGATATTTATCCATTTTCTGCTATGAGTGAGATTTTCAGCAGTATATCCTGAGAAGTAGGATTTCAAGCTCATAGCATGAGGTTATCTTAATTGTTCGACTTAGTATTGATTATTTTCCAAACTGATTTACACACTGGGAGTTTCTAGAAGATACCACAAAGTCTCTAGTTTTCAGCTGGACATCTTGGTTCATTTGCCTCATGTACTTTTATAAGCTTGATATTTTATGACTTATTTTTGCCAGTTGAATATATGAAGTTATATCTCTTTACAATATTATTTTGTATTTAGCTAATTGAAAATAATATTACCTTGGTATGTTTATATTTTTATTTATTACAGTTTTTAAAATTTTTTCTTTCTTTATGCTTGTGATTTGCAGGACCACATTGTGTATTCTAGATCCTAAATATTTTCCAGTTTGCACATGTAAAAACCAATTATTTTTGCTCTTAATTTTTTATTGTCTTTAAATTATCTTTAATGAATGGGAGTTTTTACTGCTAATGTAACTGTATATGTTAATACTATCTTTTTGAAAAAATAACTAATTTTATTGGTACATTTTATATAGACATTGTGATCACAGTCAACATTGAAAATCTGCATTTTCTAAAAAATTAGTAGTCTTTATGATAAATTATTTAATGAGAATTATTTAAGATTTAAAAGGCTTTATAAAATTTTTAGTTTTTAGTTTTAGAAGGATTGTAATCTACAAAAAATGGGTTTTTGGAGATTCATGCTCAAATTTCAATATTTTCAAAAAAAGCAGGTAATTTTTGTAGAGTTTTTCTGTTTCCTCTTACAAATATTCATTTTCTGAAAACTGTATTTAAATATCTACATTTCTGTAATTCTGCAATTTTCATTACTGTCTTTACATCTTTATATCTAATAAAAGTTTTTGTATTTTCTATTTTTCCAGCATAATTTAGTAATTTCTGTCATAGTCTCATGCACATGATATTTATCCATCCAAATGCACTTTTAACTAATGCCTGAAAAAAATCCAGATTTATATTGTATCATGTGATAAGATACTTCATACATTGTGAAATATGCAAAACAAGTGAAACATATCTATCTCCTGAAATGCTAAACTTTTAATGGTGAAAGCATTCCAGTTCTTTTCTTTTCTTCTTTTTGAAATGCATAGTACGTTATCATTATCTACAGTCACCATACTGTGCAATAGCACACTACAACTTCTTACTCCTATCCAATTAGAACCTAATACTTATTTGCCCACCTACATGCCAGATGCTGTGGTGATTTTAGCCTGCACCATCTCTATAAATCTATAGAGTGAGGCAGGTGAAATATTTGAAATGTAAGCTTTCCTATTCATGAGTACTCTGGTTTAGGTGCAGGTTTTATCTGTTTCTTTAACACTGAGTGATCATCATGGACTACATGCTTTATCAGAAAGACTCTATCTGTTCTGAAATGTATTCTTTATTCTTGAACTGACTGTGTTTTTAGAAAACTGAGGATGTTAAAGTCAGTTCTATAGGTCAGAGCGAACATACTCCTAGCCCCACTGCTCTGCTTTGGAATGAAAACATGAGTCACATTCCTGGGAAACATCACTTCCTAGCACGTGATTTATAGGCTACAAATAAAACCCCATGTGATTGTCTTAAGTACTGTTGATTAAATTTTGTTTACAACTTATTTATGATAAAGGATATTTTAGGCATCGTTTTCTATGGATTCATTGTCATCATATAAAAATGCAACTAGCTAAATTATAATTTTATTTTAGCACTACTTGTAAACTTTATTTTAAATTCAATATTTTGCTGTAGATTTTTAAAGTTTTCTATATATTCAACTATACACAGTTGAAACAATCTTAAATGCATTTACTCTTATAAGTTGCATGCTTTTTTCCTCTTGTTTTTCAGTGATAGTTTCTTCTTCTGGCAGGAGTTGGATAGAATTTGGCAGGAAAGATTATATTTGCTTTTTTAAAATTTAAAGAAAATGTTTTAATCCTTTAATCAAATCTTGATTCAGTATAACATATGGTGTGTTTGCATGGATGTGTGTGTGTGTGTCTGTGTGTGTGTGTGTGTGTGTTGCATGTCTTTGAGTGGTGACTCATGTATAGGATCTTAAGTGACAACACATTTAGCACATTCTGGACATGTTCTATTAATTTTCTTCTTTCTTATCACATGCTTATTTCACTCTCATCTTCACGTTTATATATTTAACCTAAATTCTACATGATCTTTCCTTTTCCTCTTGTCTCCTATTTTCCTGAATGACCACATACTTTACATGATGAGGGAAGCAGTCAAGAGAAAAAGACAAGAGAAGAAATGTGCAGACCTAAGTGAATGAAGCTATGGAGAAATGAATGTCATGTCGATGTGACATGTCACAAAAATTTGCTACACGAAAGGCTGTCGTCAGATAACCGCAGCTGAGGTTTAGCCAAATGATGAGCATAATTTGCCCTCAAATGAAAAGTCAGAGTCTCAAATAAAATAAAACTAGTTACAAGTCAATCATTAATTAAAGTTCCAGAAGCTTGATTTTAACAAGCAGCTAAACGCTTGTTAAACTCACTAGGGTTCAGTCTGCACAGGCCAAGTGATGTGGGGAAGTGCCATGGCATAATTCAGTCACTCAACTAACATATCCTAGAGCAGAGGAAGAGTTTAAGGAAGAGTCATTAAGAATTGGCAAATGTCACAGAAGTCAAAGGTTGGACCTCATCTAATGGGAGAAGTATTCTTTTATTGTCATGACACATCTAGTAGTGCATTTCTTCATTCAATTCTTACTTGTGAATGTCACCAAAGTTAGATCCATCAGCTACTAGAAACAATTTTTAACTGAGGAAACAGGCTGTATATGGTTCTAATGCTTCCAATCAGTTAGTGGCCACCCCCCATGAGAGATTTACAGAGAACAGGATGTTCAAAAAAAAAAAAAAAAAAAAAAAAAAAAAAACCAGAAAGGCAATGGAGGAAAAAAATAAAAGCAGGATAATAAGATTTTGAATTCGTGACCAGAGCCATGAGGCTAGCTATTGAGTGTGCACAGGGCAGGGGGAGTTTATTATCCCCAAATCAATGCCCAGTTTACTCATCCTGAGTAATTGCTGTAGTATGCATTAGGAAAGAGCATTACACAGAGCTGGGGGAATCATATATTCACATAAGGTGACATGTGGATTGAACTCAAGCTAAAGACACCAGCTTATGAGAGATAGCCCGTATAAGAGAATATATAAAGAAGATGATTTCACGGACTTCTGAGCTCCAGTTTTTCCATCATTCACTTTCTCATAGGTAGGTGTCAACAGTGGATAACCTGCAAGATGGTTTTCTTTATAGACTCTAGGCTTCATCAGTATGAAAAATGTTAACTTTTTCACTTTTGGGGCTCTTTCTGTAGTGTACTGTATGGTAAATCAATATCCAATATGTTAAAGTCACATTTTTATCCTGGACAATTCTGTAAATATGGTAATAACTTATGGGCTAAATTATAATGTGAGAAATTACCAGGCCATTTCCACAATGGCTGTATCATTTTAGGAGGGATTTGGGCAAGTGAGGGTGAAACCACAAAGGTTGGTAAGAGCAAATGCTACAGGGTGTTGGAACTATTCTGTGTCCTGTTGGTAGTAGATGTTATGCACCCATTGATATTCATACAGTCCTACTACAATATATACATTTATAAAAACACATTAAAAGCATAGTAATTTTTAGATAAGAGGTTGCCAATATTCTTGGGGAAAATCTCAATTTATTTTCTGATATTTAAAGATGTTTGCTTAAACACGTATATAAGTGCTATGAATAAATTAGTGGTGAAGAAGTCATTGGTTTATTTTTCTTATTTTCATGTATTTTAGATCCATCCAGTTTTAATTACAATTATGAATTTGAACTCCTAGGTTATCAAATAGTTGATATTTCTTACATTACCTTTGAAACATGACAAATCATGCTGCAGCTCAGGACAGCGCTCCTGGGATCATTCAGAGACGGGTGTGGTGGTGCTTTCATGGAGCAGTTCCCACAAGGGAGCCATGTGAGAATTTAAATGAAGGCAATAAGCAGTGAAGATGGAGCATAATATAAAAATGCATTTTGATATAAGTTACTATGTGAGATCCATAAAAGACAGTTGGATGTCACTTAGGCTATTTTTATCTCAGTGTTACATTGTCACTGTGTTGTGGAGCCAGCAGGCCCTGTCTACCCAGTCCCCTTAGTAATGATTCTAATGCAGTGTGATACAAACACATGCTGTGTCATATGTTATATGTTATCTACTCCTAATTGGACATTTGTAAGATGCTTAATAATGACTAAAGCTCCACTGTGTCTGATATATTATGGAATAAATGTGCCAAAAAACAGTGACATGCTTTGAAACTTTATTTTAAAAGAGACAAATCACATGTCCCAGATGCTGTTGTTTGTGTCTGATTTGGGTGGCAATGGAAATCAAGTAACAGATGATCAAAATCATACAATTGGGATGTTTTCTTCCATGAGAAACTGAAGTTAAAAAAGTTAATCTGATTCTCTTGCATTTTTTTTAACTTATGTTCTGCTGAAAGTGACTTCAACTGGAGTTATGTTGATGAAAAGGCAAGGGCTATTCTTTATGGGTCAGAAAGAGGAAAAAATATTCTCTTTTTCTAAAATTAAATTTTTGAATACATTTTAGGTATGCATTTTGATCATATTCATTGCTGGGTATATCTTGGCTTTTGTTTTTTTTTAAGGTTTTTTGAGACAGGGTCTCGCTTTGTGGTTCAGGCTGGCCCTGAGCTCAGCCTCAAACTCACGTACAGCAATCCTCCTGCCTCTGCCTCCCGAGTGCTGGGATTACAGGCGTGAGCCACCACGCCCGGCACTGGTTTGTGGTACTGGTTGCCGCTGGGGTGAGTCTCCACACCCAGTATTGTTATGTGGTTACCGGGGATTGAACCCGGGTCCTTGCACTTGCAAGACAGGCGCCGGAACCACTGAGCTATATCCCCAGCCCCTTGGCTTTTGTTTTTATCCTACTCTCCTTCCTTCCCCTCCTCTTCACCCACTCTTTCCTATTTACAAAAGCTTTGTTCTCAGCTTTTTCCGTGTTTTTTCATCCATAAAGAATAACACACTAGAGACTTTTATAGCTAAATGGATGCATATTGAGGCCACACTCTTAAGTGAAATAAATAGGACTCGTGTGTGTAATACTGAATAGTTTCTCTGGTGTTAGAAACCAGGAAAGTGGAAATCAGAACTGAAATGTAAAATAGATAATGTGAATCAGGAAAAAATGGTTCAAAGGGGAAAGGGAAGAAGGGAGTCGGGGAAACGAAAGAAGAGAAAGAAACATTTTCTTAGCAGATCTAACCTATGAATACATATTACTGTCACAGAGTAATATCTTAGGAAGAATCTGTTGATGTAGCTATCTGCACATGACGTCATGTTACTCAGGATGAGTCTAAACCCACAAGGAAGCCATGGGAGGCTGCAGCAAAGGGCGATCATGTCATTCTCAGTGGTTTTATTAAATTCTCTTTAAGAAACAGAAGTAAAATGAACAGTTTAGGGGCAAAGATGAACTACAATTCAGGTCCAAGAAATGAACTTGTCTAATTGTATTTATCTTCTTTGTGATCTCTCGGTAAGTGCATTTCTGTCTTATGATTTGAGGCAACTCTCAAATCTCATTTCTTCATCCCTTCTCCAAATATGTGTTCCTTGTTTTTAATGCTTTACCTTCCAACTAAAATTCCCTCTCTTCCTTCCTTTCTCATTTCCTTCCTCTTTTTTCTTCCTTTCCTGAATTAATAATTTCTTAAAAAAACAGATCCATTCAAACAATTTTTTTCCATTTGTGAGTATTCAGCCTCTGTTAAAACTGCAAGCTGTTGGCTTTCCAATTAGACCTTTCTCCACAAGTGTATTTGACCTAGAGCCTGTACCATCTTTTCCTTAATGTTACAAATTACAGTGGGACCACTCTTTGGGAATGTTTTTGTTTTTGAACAACTTGATTCTCAAACTGAAGCATCTGGCAAAATTTTGTTTTTGTTTTACAACTCTGTGTAGGTTGATGAACACTACTGTGGCCATCTTCCTCACATGAACATGGCTGTTGCCAGTGTTCCTGACTCATAGAACACGTTACATTGTGCACTAAGGCTCCACTGGACAAAATCTATATAAATACATTTAGAAATATACCTATTTATTATACATACAGGTATAAATATACAAAGAGCTGTTTTTACTTACATACATTAAAGTTATTGCATATTTTATATGTGGCTCTTCACTGAGAAAACAAGAAGGTAGCGTTATTCTCAGTTGTATCCCAGTCTCTGTACTGTTTCATTCATAGTGACTCCTATGTGACTACCTTTTGATTTGTCTTCAACATTTTTCTGTAATTATCTTTTCTCTCTGCTATATTATGGTACATTTTAAAATTTGGTCAATTTTATTTTGATATTCCTGGATACAAACCTTGGTCAAAGTCAAGACCAAACCTTAACTAGAACTTGGTATTCAGTTGAGTCAACAGGTTTTATTTTATCAATGATCATTACATATTTAGGTTTCTAACTGAGATTATCATTCATATTGTGATTTGTGATTTGTTTCCTTTCAACTGTGAGTAGATGATGATCACTCAGTATGAGAGAAAGTCCTGAAAATAAATGTTGGCTCCTGCTACTTTCTAGCTTCCTCTTTCTCTAACATATTCAAATGCAATGCTAGCTTTTGTGGTTGTTGTTGTTGTTGTCGTTGTTGTTTTTGCTGTTGTTGTTGTTGTTGGTGGTGGTGGTGTGTGTGTGTGTATGTGTGTGTGTGTATTTTCAGAGTCTCACTATGTAGTCCAATCTAGCCTTAAAATCACTAGGTAGCCCAAGGTGTCCCTGAACTACAGTAATCTGATTGCTTCAGTTTCCCAAGTGCTGGGATTAGAAGTGTGTGCCACCACTCCTGGCTGAATGCTAGATTTCAGATGTGTTGAAATACACTAGAAAATGGTTTCATGCTGTACAGAGGACATCATCTTATGAAAAAGTGTTTCCTCAGGTGTTTTATTCAACATTTAATAAAATTTTGAATTTAAACTTTTGTGTTTTTATTTTTATTTTAATGATATTATGGTTCTATTCCCTACACTCCTACAATTTCATACTCCAACTAGAAAATGTACAGGTGCATCTCATATACATAAAATCAAGTGTATCAGTTCTCCTTCCCTAACACATTCATATCTTAATGTAAATTATGTCAGTTTTTTCTTTTTAGTAAAGGAACCACCATTCTTCAGAGTTTACTCTGGCAAATGCTTTTTTAATATTCTTTTTCAGATTCCCAAGTACAAAGAAGCACAACATTGAATGTTTAGGATTTAATTTTTAATAAAAAAGTTCCCCAAACTCAATTAAATTCTTAGTGAATCTTGAGTGAAAACGACATATATTAAACCCCACGAAGCAGCCACAAATGTCTAATACATTGGATAACAAGGATTAGAATGCTGGTTTGGGATCACACGCCTGCGTTTGGTTATTAGATGTTAAGAATGGGATTTCAGGAAGCTCTTGTAGATGTATTAGTCCCAGTAAAGTACTTACCAGATAATTCATTATACTCTTTTTGGGGGAGGGGAGGGGTTGTAATTTAGAAGAATGCAATTAAAATTGAACTTGATAATTAATTCTGAACTGGTGAGAACTAGTTCCAGAGATTATGACTATAATGCTGTGTAGTCATTGATATAAATATTCATGAGGTTTCATTGTTTTATGGTTTTCTCAAGCACACAGCTTATCTGAAGAAGTAAAATTAAAGTACTATTATTTAACATTACAATGCAAATAAGAATCAATGAAGAAAGAATAGTTAATTCAATACAGAATGTGAATACATGTAGGCACATGTAGAGACTCTTATATATGTGCTAATATAATGGCTGCTAAACATACAAATTAGACGACTGGGAAGAAAACCAAAAAGGTGATGTGAGTAAACAATTTCAGATCTTAATCTGGTCAATGCTGTGTGAGTGAAATTCATTGAAATCGATTTAACCTACCACCAAAAATCAATCAACATATAAAAGTAATCGTGTGCAGCTGAAGAGAGAATGAGAAAACTATCTTTCTTTTTCTGTTTCCATCTTTTACTGAGCCATAATGCTATCATATCTGACCTTGAAGCAGATTCATCTATAACATGAAATTTTCAAGTAATCTGATAGAATAAACATGGTATGATGAATGAATGAATGGATGGATGCTTGGATGGAAAGTGCAAATAGACAAGTAGCTAGAAATCAGTAAGCTGGGACAATTGAAATAAATGAGTGCAGCAGAAGTAGGAGAAAGGATTTAAGACTATAGTCTTTGATTTTATTTAATTTTATTTTTAAAATTCTGCCACAATAGGATTCTTATAATTGCTATTATCTTTTAACTCAATAAAGAAAGAATCATCCCAAATAGTGTATTCCTTAAAAACCTAATACAAATTTGAGGAAGATTTAAGGCTTTTGTAGTGGTATGCTGAGTTCATTTATTGTTAAGCACCACAAAGTCAAATTCAGTATTATGTGATTAAGTTGCATCTGTCTCTGTGCAAGCACTCACCATATTTCTTTAAGATCAGCAGGTGTTTTGCAAAGAATCTAAAGGATTTTGCACAAAATTAGTGCCTATAATAAAGCATTGCTGATGAAGAGACAGCTTTTTATATCATTGATATATTGTAGTTTCTTTCTAATAAATGTCATTGCTAGATATTTCAAAACCTGAAGCAGATTCGCTGACTGTAGTGTTTTAAAGCATATTTGCTGTGCCTTACTGCTAAGATGTTCTTTTATAGACATATAGTTTAGAAATTTTATTTGACACTGTTGACTACTAAATTAGCAGCTTTTCAACTTTGCAAGACTTCTGTCATACAACTGAAATAAAAGATAGGGTACATCACTTTGCATTAATCTTTTCTGTCACACTCATGAAGCAATTTTAAATATATTAATTGATATCACAATTTGAGAAACAACTGCAAATAAATTTGCTCAGACATATTTGTCATGTTTTGTTTTGTCCTCCCTTCTCTATTTCTCTTTCCCTCTATCTTTTTTACATTCATTCTCTCTCACTCAAACATAAAAGGTTTTGAAGAGTGAAACTATAAAAATAAAAAATCACTTCATTTTTACTTACTTTGATTTGATGTTTTCAAGGAAAAATATTACTCATTTTAAAATTTTACTTGGGTTGCCCACTAGGCCCCATGATGACTGCTGCTCAGTTCTCTACTATCATCTTGATGGTATATATATATAGGGATTTTATTTACTTGGTGAGAGCACTGAGTCAGAGGAGTGCATATAACATGTAGTCAGACCACCTCATCACTAGCATTTCTCTTTTCAGTGGGCACCAAAAATAATCAGTTCTCAGTTATAATACAGATGACAATGCTTTCACAGGTGTTCTTCATCCATTGATAAAATAAGCTTATAAACATGAACACAGACTGACTTCAGGCCAGTTAGGTACAGAGCCTTAATCTAGGATATAAGGTGGCAACAGGGACAGAGACTGACCCTCTAATATCAGACACAAACTCCTTATTCAGAACATCAACCAGATAACAATGACAGATGTTCAGCCATGATACCAATCATTTAAAAAATCAACTTTGATAAGAGGACCTGGTGGTAATGAAGAGAGAAGAAAGCTAATATTAGATACAACTGTAATTTAATGGTTTTTTTTCCATAATCAACCTTCACTCAAAGTGAACCTACACTAATATCAAGTGGGATAATGAAAGTGATGACTATTGTTATTACCAATATGAAGGATTAAGGGTTGTCTGTGATGTTAATGAAGTAACATCTAGGTGTGTCTGTGGTAGGGTTTCCAGAGATCGCATTTTTTTGAGCCAACAGGAGAGAGATAACTTACCTTACTTTGAGTGGCAAGATGCAATCATCTTCTTCCCAGATAGAGGGAAAAAAGGAAGAAGGAAGAAGTTTGCCTGTATTTATAAACTTGCTTCTGCTCGAGTGGATGTAGTTTGTGCTCATGAAGCTACCTGTGAAATTAAGCTCCAGCGTCTTCCTGCTAAATGTGAACTCATGTTAGCATGTCTACAGGGTGCCTCCAGATCTTCAAGTTCCTCTTGTGGTGTGATTTACAGTTGCTTGTAATGAACAGCTTCTGAATATTCATGGTCTCCAGCATGCAGATGACCATCATAAGATATGCCTCTGAGCCTGAAAATTCATCTTATAAATACCTTTTTGTAATATATAAATTATATTCATGTGTGTATGTAGATAGTATGCAATGTTTTTCAGATTCTGATCCTTTAGAGAACTCTAATAAATATGATGAGAGAGATAAAGCAAGTGTAAGTTGTTTATTTTCTTGAAGAATATATAAATTCACACATGGAAAACAAAATATGAGTCATTATGTACTAACTGACTTGTCATCATTGCAAACAATCCACTTCCAGAGGAAGAAGTTAAATATTCACATATCCAGTCTTTACAAGGGGAAAGTGAGGAGAGGTAGAAGTATATGAAAAGCTAAGACAAGCCTCTTTTTTGGGGGGAAAAATTAAAAAGCTTATAGACTTAGGCTGTAGAAACTTGTAAAGAACAATGTGTTCATCATCAAAATTTTTAAAAGTTGATGAAATGACCAAATTGTTATGTTCTGAAAGCTAATCCAAATTTTGTGATCAAAAGGCCATTAGGTAAGCAGGAGTGCAAAATATGACCACTGCTCTGTGTGAGTCAACTTTCCCATTGTGAAAACCAAATATCTGACACTCATGACTTTAATTGGGGGAGACTTATTTGGCTCAGAGTGTCAGAGGTTTCAGTTCATGGCCAGCTGGCACCAAGGTCAGAACATCAACACAGAAAGTCATAGTGCAGCAAAAGTGCTTGGTCAGGAAGGAAATCAGGGAAACAATATTTGAGAGAAAGGGCAAAGGATCAGACAGATATCCAAAGGCTACCCCTCCACAAAGTATCTAAATACAGCAGAAGTGGGCTTTACCTATCCCTTTTGGAACCTCAAAGCCACTCACATGGACAATATTTATCTTCCAAGGAAAGATGGCCTATACAAAATTTTTTTCACACGAGAAATGAGAACTCTTGCCAGCTACAATATAAGTAAACAAAAAAATTAATGTTCTAAAATGTTCACCAACTGCCAAAGTTCACATGTGGAGTAGTCTGTCAGGTAAGGTAATTTTCAATGGTCTATCTACTCAGCCTTCTGGGGCTTCCTTAGGGGTTCACAGGGAAGAAGCAGGCAGAGTAGGAGATAGGAGAGATCCCATTGCTCATATAGATAAGCAAGCAGAGGTCATTAGCTACTCACTTGTACAAGGGAAGACTATGTTTTGTGTTTTTCCAAATGCTTTTTTTGGTAAAATAAGAAGCTAAAGCCAATGTATAGAGTCAGTGAAGACTATGGTTCCCAAAGATGACAGTGGAAAATGGATAAAGATATTTTTGGCTAAGTAACAACAGCAACAGCAAAAATGTTTTGGTGTCTTTTGATATAAAGGAGAAACCTACAGCTTCTGTGAAAAGTATAGGAAACTATCAATGATATCAAAGTGTATTTAGAAGCTGGACTTAGTTTTCCAAAGAGAAAAAGGTGAAACACTGCATGTTAGCTTTCTGTTACTGATAGAATCAATTTATAAACATAATAAGATTACTTTGCTTTACAGTTTTATAGTTTTTGGTCTAGGATAGGTTGACTTCACTATTTCTGGACTTGTGGTGAAGTCAGATATCATTCTGGGGAGCCACTTACCTGATGGTTATAAAGGGAAAGTAAGAGAGAGAGGAAAAGGCAAGTATCCCACAACTCTTTGGAAGATATATCCACAAGGACCTGAAAAGCTCCCACTGAGTATGACAAGGATCCAGCTCCCTCTGAATCTCCTGTGCACAGGACAGTGTTGCTCCAAAATTGTAGAATGGAACAAAAGGGAGACACTTCCTGCTGTGAACATGACACTAGCCAAAAGTACCAAGCAAAAGCAATATACTGTAAATTTTTTTCCCCTCATGGCAGAATCATACAAGTTTTGTTGAAATCTAAAGATGGAACACTGATCACAGTTCTAACCAACATCTTGGTACTAATCCTAAGCACTTGTTCTAGGGAAAAGAAATGTTAATTTCTTGAAGCACTGCAGCTAACAATACTAAAAACTCCCCAAATCCAATCAGTGCTTGACTAGATTTACTCAAATACCTATACTAAAAGTTTTGTGAAAGGAGAAGCATCCTATTTTCCTGAGAAACTCCTTTTCATATTGGTCTACTGTCATGACAAGACACACACACAAAAACAAGAGAAACATCACCTATTAACTCATTGTCAAGAGATAAAGCTACTAAAGGAACTATACTCCAAGATGCATATTTGTCAGGAACTTTCAGAAAAAAGTTTTAAAAATATTATATTTTAATATATTATATATATTGACAATTAAACCCTTCATAACTCATACAGGAAAAATGAGAAGCATGTATTAATTTATAGGAAATCTAATCAACTTAATTTCTGTCAGCCCTAATCATATATATATATATATATATATATATATATATATATATATATATATAATTTATACCTCATCTGAAATTGAGAGGTGCAGACAAAATTCAAACCTTCAGGACAAATTTTCTATTTTTGGGTGGAAATAAGAAATATGAAATGTAACTCCTATTGCTCAGAGAGATATGTTAAATTTTCCCATTCTTTTGCAACCTAAAAGGCAAAAATTTTAGCAGTTCTATTAGTAGACTACAGTGACTTAAACCCAATGAAGGTAATATTTCTTTTCAGTAGGCATATTGGAGAAAGCAAATGTATTAAACCCTCAAGAGATGAATGGAGAGGGGAGATTAGAAAGAAAAGGAGATGAAGAAGGGAATTGTGATGTGCTGTTTAGATGCACCAACTTCACACAAGAAATGTGATTATAATCATTACAGGCATGTATTCATAAAGAAAACAATATGAAAATGGAAATGCATTCATGTAAAAGTTTCATTCTAAATATCCCTGCTAGTATTTATTGGAATATCCTCAATGGTCTTAGAATGTGCTATGTAAATGTTTTTACAATTGTTTCTAGTGAGAGAGGAGTTTTTAAAATCTCTCTGATCAAGAACTAAAACTCTAGACAACATTGAAAGTGGCTACAAATGTTAAAATGCATGGAAGCAATTAATCGAGTTCTTATAGAGAAATTTAATCCATTAAGTATTTATGGAGTTAGTAAAGTCTCATATTAATGTTTTATATTTTCACCTTAAGAAATAAGGACAAATAAAATAGATCAAAAGTAAATGAAAGAAGGCAAATAATGAGATCCAGAATTAATAAATACAAATAAGACAAAAATAAATAAATATAAGCTATATTTTTCAGTGGTAATGAAAACTTGTATCCAAAATGGCAGAGAAAAAGCCAGGATAGTAGATAGGTCAAATAAATGTGAGTTCAAAACACAGATTTTGAAGATTTGCAAGCAAATACTATTAATTTATGACAGTGCACTTGATAACTTGGATGAAATAGTTTACTTGAAATAAACTACTGGAATTCAATCAAGAAGAAATAAACTTTATATTCCTCTATGTGTTTTAAAAAAATTGAATTTGTAGTTTACTATTGAACTCCAAAGAAAAATCCAGGCCCATATAGTTTACTTAGAAATTAAACAAAACTTTTAAGGAACAGCAAAAAATATTCTACACAAAATCCAGAAAATATAAAAGTAGAAGCCCCTTAGCTCTTTTAATGAGATCTTCCTTACCCTGATGCCAGAATATTACCAAAAATCCTTTTAAAACCTCAAAATCCTTAACAAAATATTAATCAAATCAAATAATGTGAAAAATGATATTATGTCACAGTTCAGAGTTTTATAACATAAAAATACAAGGTTGGAACAAATTATCAAAATCAATATGACTTCCCATATTAACAGCAGAGTAAATGTGTGGTCATCTCAGTTAGAGCAAAGAACAAAATGTCTGTCCCATGAAGCAGTCATTTACGATACAACAATATCAACAGCTAAGATTTTTCTTAAAGAATATTCAGAAGTGTAGCCCTTATCTTACTGAATATTGATTTCTTGCTAGTATCATACTTAATATTGAAATACTTCTTCTCCATAAGATGAAGGAGAACAAAGTAAGAATGTTTGTTTACATAACTGTAATTCAAATTGTGAATGTCAGAACATACAAGGAGAGAAGAAAAAGTAGTAAGGGGTGTACTGATGTGACAAAATAAATAAAACAATCTTTATTTGCAAAAAGCATGATTATTTATATAGGTAATCCCAAGTGTAAAATTCTATTAGATCTAAAAATCAAATTTAGAAATATCACAGATGACAAAAAAAAGCAATGTGTGATCAGCAGATATGGTGAATATTGACATTAAACAATCATAACAGAAAAAGACACATTATCATTGTTTCTCCTGAAAATGCTTCTTGATTTGAATACATTTATCCCAACATTTTTGCCATTGTATGAGGCAGTTCAGGAAGTCCTCTTGGAGAGCATCTTTGCTCATACTAGTTATCAATGAACAAACTTCAAAAATCACTACTTATAACAACATAAAAATACTTAAGTCATGGTACATTAAATATTTGATGAAAATTATAAACTATTGATGAGAAATTAAAAAATAGACACAGAGAAAACTGTATTCATAGTGTGAAAGATTCAAATGCCAAATTTTCCAATTTTCCCAAAATTGATTGGTATATTTAATGTAGCTTTACAATCTCAGCAGGTTTCATTTTAAAAATCCACAAATGTATATTAAAAATTTAATTAAAATGAAAATAATTTATGTGACACAAATTTCAAATAAGAGCTGCCATTATTATTATCTAAAACAAAAAAAAAAACTTTTTTTCTAAACATTACTTGACATTTTGGTTGATAACTTGGAAAACTAGACAAAAACATTTTGCTAGCCTAGATATTAAGGCAAAATTTGAATTCTTATTCTTGTCAGATTTTGTATGTGAAAAACCAGAAAACTGATTGCAAAACTGCATTCATCTAAATATTGGAAGAGAACTATTTGAAATGGTTTGTACAACATAATAAACTATCTAAGTCCCACATGCTGCTGAGTTGCCAGCACCAGCAGAATCAGAATCAGCTCCTCCGTTCCTTTCCAATGCAAAACATTGCCTCCTAAGTTACTTTGCTTGAGTTCACAAACTCCCATTGAGTCCCCACTTCTGTTCCACTGGCTCAGGTACATAACTAGGAACAGACCCCAGTGTGGCCTATGCTACCAATTACAAAACAAAATTTGGGAGAAGTCACCATAATCCCAAAATAAATGCAGGCTTTTGTAATCTGTATCAGAATAAGAAAGATTTAGAAAGGGATTTAGAGGTTGCTATATTGAGGAAGGAAGAACATCATCAGTATAAATAAGTGCACTGACATGAGTGTGTTTACCAGAGACCTGGGGGGATATGCGAGCTTGAAGAGGTATAAGCAATCTGCATCACTTGCCTCAGTGAGCTGATTTGACTTCATGGCAGTCTCATTTAAATTAAAGCATATGTTCACATATATTTCTTGGTTTAATACAAAGGAAGGAATCCAAGTAGTTAGGTAAGTGGATTTTACAATGTGTGAGCATCTCTGTGGTCAGTTTTTCAATCTGGTTCTGGGAAGATTCCTACTTCCATGACACCAGGAGTCAGATTTCTACTTCCATGACACCAGGAGTCACTTTATGTGAAAGCCTCACCACCAATGAAATTATTGAACTGGAATGGGTATGAATGTGAGAGACGCAGTCACTGATTAGAGTTCAATAATTCCAGTGAGTCTGAGGGAAGCTTAGACAACAAAGAGGAAGAGGATATCAAAGTGCACGGTATCTTAAAGATGACTCATTGATCAATGGAATAAGGGAAATACTGAAGAAAGTTTTAGGGGGAGGGGAAAGGTTTTTCCTAAACCAGTAAATTGCCCAGGATGGACTTGTGATCCTCCTGCCTTAGCCACCACCACCTTGCTAAAGTTATAGGCGTGCACCACCCCATCCTGAGGTACTTTTTAATGACTTCACACAAGGCTCTATACTAATCTGTACTTATGGATTAGATTGAGATACAAAATATTAATGCATAAGAACTTGTATTCTTACTGCAAAACATGTTATAAATTTACTTCATTTGTACAGTTTATTTTCCATAGAAGAGGCTACCAAAAGTTTGTGCTGGTTTTGGGGAACAGTCATCCATGTAAAACATTAAAACTGGAATATGACTCAAATGTCCCTGATTTAAAGTCATCCAACAATTGTAATTTCTCAAATCTGAGCTCCACATTTTAAGAAAGATCAGACAACTAACAAAATTGCAGAGGAGGGAAATCAAATAATGACTTGCAGCATTTTTTAAAAGGAAATTAGAAACCTACTTATAAATAGAAATGTGACATGATTTATGGTAGAAGTGTACATATGTGTATGTGATAAAGAATTTCAAATATGCACAGTCCAATGTGGACAGAAGAGGTGAGATAAGTCATTATTTATTCCTATAAAATAAAATAGAAGCTCAGCAAGAGTTAGAGATAGGGGCCAGTGGTTTAGCTCGGTGGTTCCAGCTTCTGCCTTGCAAACACAAAGGCCCAGGTTCCATCCCTGGTAATAATATACAACAATATTGGGTGTGGTATTCACAGCCACCAGCAACCAGCATGCCATACTGCAGTGGTGGGCATGGTGGCTCACATAATCCCAGCAGTCAGGAGGCAGAAGCGGAGGATTGCTGTGAGTTCCAAACTTGCCTGGGCTACATAGTGAGCTCAGGGCCAGCCTGAACTACAAAGCAAGACCCTGTCTTAAAAAAAAAAAAAAAAAAAAAGGAGTTAAAGATACAGTAACGTTTTTGAAAGAAATCATTTTACACTTGGAGATTTCAATGGAGGCAAAGTAGAGCCTTCAGACAGAATGATCTCACTGGAAAGGAGCAAAGTTAAAGTTTTCATGAATCAGATGAGTGATTGGCAGGGTTAGCCTTTGAGGTTCCTGCCAAACCTGAAATTTGATGACTTTCTGACTATAAAATTATCATAAAACTTTACCTCCATTTTTGATTCCTCTGCCCTCTGCTCCCCTTGTCACTGAATACTTTTGCTTTTGTTTCCAATAAACCTTCTGAGAAATGTGGTTGGATTCATTTATTCTAGACATTCAAATTTAAGATCTGACCTCTCAGTCAATGGTTGCCAATCCAAAGTAGCATTGTATTATTTCACTTTTCATTCCGGTTTATTCCATATTCCCAAGGTATAACCTAGGAGCTTTGTTTTCATAACCCTCTGCCTTTATAAAAAAATTTAAAACTCCTCAAATACCATGTATTTATTGTATTTATTTTGTGTACTGGAGGAAGAAATGCTTATAGGAATGAGAAAGACTTGAAGAAATGAAATCATACCTCTTTTTCTCATTCAGAAGCCTGAATCAAATTATCCAGATGGTAGGAACCTGTTTTTTTTTTCCTGAATATAAATCTATATTTTATCTCAATACCACTACTGAAGATTATTTACAATACTTTATAATGTCACTTAAATTTTAAGTCATTAATAGTATTCTGTTCAATACATTTCATATATTTCATAAATACAATTCAAGTTTCCATCATCTTGACCACTAGAAACCCTTCCTTTATTGTATTACATGAACTAGAATTAATACAAAAACATCTTTACAAACATTAATACAAATACATCTGAGTCGCTGGGTCATTTGGCCAGAAGCTAGCTCCTCAAATGTGTGGTGTGAATGGATCTTCCCAACTATTCTGAACTTCTTACACTTCTATTTGCCACTGCTGTGCAAGAAACATTCAAATTATAATTTGGTTTTCACCCTTCTCCAGTTTTCTAATGGTTAAGATCATTTACCTTGATGTTATTCTGAATTTTTTCAGTGATCCATATTTTAAACATATTAAAATTGTTGTGTTCTCAACATCTACTTAAATTTAGTTTGTATTGTTTAATACTTATTCTGACTTTGAGGCATTTTTGTTTTATCTCTTGACTTTTATTCTGAATTATATGCATTTATTTCCTAAAGCATTTTTCTCATACAAGGACCATATGGGTGATATGTTAGTTCAAATTTGAATTGATTTTTATTTAAAGATAAGGTTTAGAACTAATTTTAAAACCTCTGACACGTATCACAGTAAAAAATCTCAGGTATTAAATGTATTACCTGCCAATACTTACCTACAGTCTTCTTTCCTTCTCACTTTGAGTGCTGTAAGTAGTCCATAAGAAGCTGAAAGTTTAAGTAAAATGAGCATTAATATTTTTCTTTAGATAAGTGCTGAAATTGCTTGAAATGCAAACTATCTCTGATAATGTCTTAATTTTCTCTCTATAAGTAAATAGTGAAATACTTGAGAATGGTTTTATGCCTTCTGACTGTGACTGGTAGTGTGAATTCTTGCCAGTAGATTCTTTGAAATTCCAGAAGTTAATCTGAAAAAGCTCAATGAAATACCACTTCCTTTTCTCACATTGCCTACTTCTCCCAGAAAGAAAGCAATTGGAACAAACCAGTTTTGCTAGTTTTCTTCTTGTCTCCAAGGCAGTATTTGCACCATGGCTGAGCCAGTAATTTGTGTTTTCTTTTTGATGAACCAGTGGTTCAGTGGTCCATGGAAAGGGTTGGAAGGAACATTTTTATGATATTGGGCTTGGTTTCAGAAAGCTGGATTCTATTCTTTTTAAAGCATGACTTATGATTGTGTTTTAAGTGAAAATTTTAGTATTTTATTTATATAAGCAAAAACTAAAGAAGGTCATCCTAAAAGGAGTCTAAAGTTTATAGATATGAGTAAAAGCTTTCAGATTCTCTCTTCAGTATAAGTATTACTGCAAGTGCCTTCACCTTTCCTTTGCTTGTAAGACCTTGTGTAGGCAGATTGTGAAACACCCAGAAAACCAGTTTTCTGTGATGTCTTAGTTGGTTTTATTTTGCTATAAAATTCCTGATGTTGAGTTGTTTATAAAGACCAGGAATTTACTTTCTAATGATTCTTGAGGCTACAAAGTCTATTATAATGTAATTAACACTTGTTGTCTGATTGGACCTTTCAGTTGAACCCATATATGGCAAAGAGAGGAATCAGAGATAAACTAGTCAAATGCTTTGGGAAGTTCCTTTTACAAAGCCCTTAATCTCATTAGCATGAAATCTGAGGGCACATGGCCTAGTAACATTTTTGTGGCCTAACCTTGTAATACTACCACATTGCCAGTGCTTAAATTTTGAAGAGGATATATTTATTCAAACAATAGGACACTTGTGAAATGCAGGTTCTCCGTTCTTCATCAGTGCCCCTGGCTTAGAAGAGATGTAAATGAGATAACTAACTTATATGAGTGCTGTGAACGACCCAAGAAAATGTAAATGTATTATAATATAGATTAATATTAATCATAGCAATTACGAATGTGAAATAAAATTAAATATACATAAAATAATAATAAAATTCAATTCAAATTTAAAAGCCCCAAGGGTCAGAACATTATGGCAAAAAAGTTTTGGAATCTACTGTCAAAAGAAATATATGACTGCTCAAAAAATTGGTGCTTAATAATTAAATATCTGTTTAAATTTATTTTTAAAGTAAAATATACTTAATTGATTTATATAATTTTAGTTTCTTTTACTTTTAATTATCTTTATTGGTACACTACATATATGCATCATGATTGTACTCTATAACGGGGGTTTGTACCACTATAAGACACAACTTAATTCTCATTTTTTCTCATAGCCCTACCCACCCTACCACTCCCCCATATACACAAAATTTGTTTCCTTACTTTTTTGTTATAATCTCATTATTTTTCCCCCTTCATCCTATTTCACTTTGAGAATTTTCTATTTCACAATATATGACATACAATTCTAGGACTCATTTACATCTTTATTTTCTCATACCAGAGAAGAGATGTGACATGTACCTATTGGTGCCCTATTTATTTCACTTATGAGGATATCCTCAAGATATGTCTATTTAAGTATAAATAATTCAAATTTATCATTTTTTAAGGCAGAATAATACTCCATTCTGTAGAAGAACTAAAACTTTTTTATCCAGTCTCCAGTTGCTGGACATTTGGGTTGTTTCCAAGATGTAGCAATCACAAATTGGGCTGCTATAAACATGGGTGCACATATGTCACTGTGATATGAGTCTTTTAATTCTTCTGTGTATATACCTAGCAGGGCAATGGCTGGGTCAAACGGGACCTCCAATTCTAGCTTTTTGAGGAATCTCCAAACTGATCTCCACAGGGTTTATATGAGTCTACAGTCCCACCAACAGTGGAGAAGGGTTCCTTCTTCTCCACAGCCTCAGCAACATTTGTTGCTGGATAGTTCTGAAATGGCAACCATTCTTTGTGGATTGAGATGAAATCTCAGTGTTTTCATCTACATCTATCAAATGTTTTGCAGCAGGTTTAAAGTGTCTGTTTTAATATTTAGTCTCTTATCCACTTTGATTTTAGCTTGGTAAACGGTGAAAGCGTTATATCTAGTTTTAGTCTTTGGCAAGTTAAAGCCCAGTTTTTCCAGCACCAGTTGTTAAAGAGGCTATCTTTCCTCCATTGTGTATTTTTGGCTTCTTTGTGAAAGATGAGGTGGCTCAGTGTATCTGTAGTAGTTTCTGGATCTTCTAGTCTACTCCATTAATCCTCAGGTCTGTTACTTTGCCAGTACCATGCAGTTTTTGTCACAGTGGCTTTATAGTATAGTTTCAGGTTTGGAGTTGTGATACCCCCCACCATGTCCCTGTTGCTTAGAATTGCTTTGGCTATTGTAGGTCTATTGTGGTTACAGATGAAAGTTTGGATTTTTTTCTCTAGAACTGTGAAATATACTGTTGGGATTTGAATCGGGATTGCGTTGAATGTGTAGAGTAGTTTTTGGAGTATAGTCATTTTGACAATATTGGTTCTTCCTACCCAGGAGCAAGGTATGTCTTTCCATTTTTGGATATCATCTTCTATCTCCTTTTTCAGAGTGCTATAGTTTTCAGAGTAGAGGTCTTTCACCTCCTTCGTTAGACGATTCCTAAGTATTTTATTTTTTGGGATGCTATTGTGAAAGGGACTGACTCCCCAATTTCTATCTCAGTGGATCTACTGTTTGTGTAAATGAAGGCTATGGATTTTTGAATGTTGACCTTGTAACCAGCCACGTGGCTAAAATTGACGATTAGGTCCAGCAGTTTTTTAATTGAGTTTTTAGGATCCTCTATGTAGAGTATCATGTCATCAGCAAATAATGACAATTTAACTTCTTCTTTTCCAATCTTTATTCCTTTTATTTCTTTCTCTTGCCTAATTGCTATGGCTAATATTTCCAGAACTATATTGAACAGAAGTGGTGAGAGAGGACACCCTTGTCTTGTTCCTGATCTTAGTGTGAAAGGTTTCAATTTGTTTTATCTTTATTGATACATTAAATATACACATCATGATGGCACTTCATAATGGGGATTTGTACCAGTATAAGACACAATTTAATTCTCATTTTTTCCCATAGCCCTACCCACCCTACCGTCCCCCCCATATACATAAATTTGTTTCCTTACTTTTTTTTTACAATCTCAACATTTTCCCTTTTCACCCTATTTTAAATTGAGCATTTTCTATTTCGCAATATATAACATACAATGCTAGGACTCATTTACATCTTTATTTTCTCATACCAGAGAAAAGATGCAATATGTACCTATCTGTGCCCTATTTATTTCACTTATGAGGATATCCTCAAGGTATGTCCATTTAAGTAGAAATGATTCAAACTTAAAGGTTTCAATTTTTGACCATTTAGTATGATACTGGCTGATGGTTTCTAATAGATAGCTTTTATTACTTTGAGATACAGATCATCTATTCTGATCTTCCATAGGGTTTGGAACATAAATGGGTGTTGTATTTTGTCAAACACTTTTTCTGCATTAATTGAGATGACCATATAATTTTTGTCCATAATCCTGTTAATATAGTGTATAACATTTATTGATTTACATATGTTGAACTATCCTTGCATCACTTGGATGAATCCAGCTTGGTCAGAGTGTATAATCTTTTTGATAGTTCTCTGTATTCTGTTTGCCAGGATCTTATTGAGGATTTTTGCATCAATATTCATTAGAGATATTGGCCTGTAGTTCTCTTTTTTGGTTGGGTCTTTCTCTACTTTTGGAATCAGGGTAATGGTTGCTTCCTGGAATGAGTTTGGGAATACTGCTTCTCTTTCAATTTCATTGAAGAGTTTCAGAATTAGAGCCACTAACTCTTCTTTGAAAGTTTTATAGAATTCAGCAGTAAAACCGTCAGGTCCAGGGCTTTTCTTTGTTGGCAAGTTTTTAATTACATTTTCAATTTCACAGATTATTATTGGGGTATTTAACATTTCTATATCTTCTTTATTCAGCTTTAGGAATTCATATGTGTCTAGAAATCTATCCATTTCTTCTACATTTTCCATTTGATTGAAGTATAAATTTTCAAAGTAGGTGTTTATTATCCTCTGGACTTCCTCTGGGTCAGTAGTAATTTCTCTGTTCTCATTCCTAATAGCATAGATGTGGGCCTTTTCCTTTCTTTGTTTAATGAGGTTGGCTAAGGGTCTATCAATTTTGTTTATCTTCTCAAAGAACCAACTTTTCGATACATTGATTTTTGAACTGTTCTCTTGGTTTTTATTGCATTAATTTCTGCCCTGATCCTTATAATTTCTTGCCTAGTGCAAGCTTTGTGTTCATTTTACTCTTCTCTTTCTATTCGCTTGAGGTTCATCATTAAATGGTTTATTTGAGCTTGTTCCGTTTTCTGGATGTAGGCCTTCGCTGCTATGAATTTTCCTCATAGAACTGCTTTCATTGTGTCCCATAAATTTCTATATGTTTTATTGGGGTTATCATTTAGTTGTAAGAACTGCTCATTTTTTTCTCTAATTTCTTCTGTGACCCATTGGTTTGTCAGCAGAGTGTTGTTCAGTTTCTATGTGTTTGTGAAGATCCTGGGCTTCCCTTTGCTATTCAGCTCCAATTTCAGGGCACTATGGTCCGACAGTATACAAGGGATAACTTCAATCCCTTTATATTTGCTTAAACCTGTTCTATGAATGAGCACATGGTCTATTTTGGAGAATGATCCATGAGCAGCTGAGAAGAATGTAAATTCTGACTTTGTGTAGTGAAATACTCTGTAGGCATCTATTAAGTCGATTTGCTGAAGAGTCTGGTTGAGCTTAAAGATTTCCTTAGTGACTTTTTGTCCAGTCGATCTGTCTCTTTGTGTCAGTGGGGTATTGAGGTCCCCTACTATGATTGTATTGTATTTTTTTATCTTTATTGGTACATTAAATATACACATCATGATTGCACTCCATAATGGGGATTTGTGCCAGTATAAGACACAACTTATTTCTCATTTTTTCCCATAGCCCTACCCACCCTACCACCCCCCCCATATACATAAAATTTGTTTCCTTACTTTTTTGTTACAATCTCAACATTGTTCCCTTTCACCTTATTTTACATTTAGCATTTTGTATTTCACAATATATAACATACAATGTAAATGAGTCCTAGCATTGTATTGGAGCTTATCTGCTTTTTCAAGTCTGTTAATATTTGTTTTATATAGTTGGATGCATTATAATTTGGAGCATAGATATTTAAGATTGTGATTTCTGTCTCTTGGATTTTTCCCTGAACTGAAAGATAGTTTCCATCTTTATCTCTCTTTATCAGTTTTGGCTTGAAGTCTATTTGTCTGCAAATAAAATTGCCACTCTTGCTTTCTTGCTGTTTCCTGTCTCATGGAGTATTGTTTTCCATCCCTTTACTTTTAGTCCATGGGTTTTTTTCTGAATTAGGTGTGTTTCTTGTATGCAGCAGATTGTAAGATGTTACTTTTTGATCCACTCTGCCAGTCTGTATCTCTTAATTTGCACGTTGAGTCCATTGACGTTAATAGTTATGATTGATATAGGTAAATTTAGTGCTGCCATGTTTTCCTGTTCTTGGCTGTTATTCTCCTTTTGCCCTTTCCCCATCAGTTTCTTGTTTGGTCCCATGGGTTGACTCAGTTAGGTCTCATGGATTTGTAACTTTCCTTATTTTTCTCCAAGATATTCTTTAAAATGTTTTGGAGCGCAGGTTTCATATTTGTGAAATTTTTCAGGTGTTCTTTGTCATGACAGTATCTTATTTCTCCATCAATTTTGAAGGATAGTTTTGCAGGATACATGAGTCTGGGTTGGAAGTTGTTTTCCTTTAGGGCTTGGAAGACTTCATTCCAGGCTCATCTTGCATTGAGTATTTGAGTTCAGAAGTATGCTGTGATCCTGATGGGCTTCCCTTGGACTGTAACTGTTTTCTTTTCTCTGGCTGCTTTCAGTATTTCATTCT